>DWON01000479.1:0-32804 GCA_018251015.1 Phocides pigmalion okeechobee | reverse complement strand
GATTTCGGTCATGTTTATGGTTGTACGTGGATGTCTATGGGCTGCGACTACTTAACATCGGGTGGTTTGCACGCTCGTTTGCCACTCTTATCACATAAAAAAGGGTACAATACTGCTGTGTATTACTTGACGTAACGCGCTATGATACACACATGCTAAGTAAAACAATATTTCAGTGAATTCTCGGCACGTCTTCAGTCAACAGAATACAGCTCCAGTTTAGTGCCGCCTCCTGCATCGTCGACCCGATCTAATATATGAGCGCCGCAGTAAAAGGGTTAAAAATTAAAGTGTGACTTATTTATGTTTCAAGAGTAGTAAGAGAGCGTGCAGGTACGTAATACAAAGCGATGGTTACAGCGCATGAGTGTCTACATCCAGCTTCAAACAGACCTAAAGTCGTATAAGAGATCGTATGTAGATATGTTGCAACTGAATTTCATGGTTGCTTCGCTTCGCATTTAAAATAAAATCAATCTTCAGAACACTGACACTCGAGAAATCACCTGATAATATTAATCCAGAGCGAATACGATTTCAATTGTCTTAATCGATTTTGCGAATCAATGAAGAATTCGATGAAAACGATAAACATTCGAAAGTCGCCACCAGAAGGCAAAACCAACACTTAACAGGGCTATCTTATTTTTAAATTGCAACTGTAAAAAGATTCCAAATTATTGCTTTCAGGTTCATTTCACAGAAACATAATAATGCGACGCATGTTAATGTTTTTTTTATTTTCAATAGGAACAATTCTCATTACTTTACAGTTTTAATAAACATACTTAAGCCTGTGGCTCTGCTCGCGCAGATTAATTTGGGCCTTTCCACAAAAAATGTTTCATCTTTTTTTCTCGAACTATGTACTTATTAAAAACTTTTATAAAACATTACACTGATGTCTGCCCTATTATTCTTATGTTAAATTAACATTTTTTGCATTCCTTTGTATTAAATTTCGTATAGAACAATTTTTCTAAATATTTGTTATGTGACAACCCTAGCAAGACATTAAAATAATAGCCCACGGTCATATACAAATTCATATTTTATATTATGTTTAAACAAATCTCACCATTCTTCATTCCGAATTCCTCAATAAACATATTTATTAAATATTCCAGTTATGTGACAGCCTTAGTAAAATATTCAAAATATATAATCTATGTATAGAATTACAAAAATCCTCTTTGCAAATTTCAGATTAAAAAATCCAGTTTTGTGACAACCCTAGCGAGACAAATAATAGGCCACGAGCGTTTCTTTTCAATTATACAGCGAGCAGATTGCGGGGCGTGTGATCAGTGTGTTACCGATACCGAATGTTTGCTCGGACGCGAAATCATATGTATGTTATTTGACAGCCTTAGCAAGATATTTCAAATATATAATCTATACATAGGATCAAATCCTTTGTTACAAAGCTCTGATCAAAAAAAAATCCAGTTATGTGACAATTTCTTATCAAAAAAATTCAATAAATATTCCAGTTTTGTGACAACCCTGGCGAGACACAAATAATAGGCCACGAGCATTTCTTTTCAATTATACAGCGAGCAGATTGCTGGGTGTGTGATAAGTGTGTTACCGATACCGAATGTTTGCTCGGGCGCGAAATCATATGTATTAAAGTGAGTGATCGCCGGCAAATTATCGTGTTCAGTACTTCCTGGGAGCGTTTATGGCTTTTTGGCGATACTCTCTTCGTTTTTAACTTTAATGCGCATAAATTATAATGTGCGAAGTGTACGTAACACGCGTGTTACTGGACTCGGTACTTGGTACTTATTTTATAGTGCATTTGTCCTGACTTTGCTTGGGAAAATGTTGACATTGCAATCGATTCCAATATGAGACTCTACTTTTACTCTATTAGTATAATTGAGACAAATCGATAGAAAAGTAACCAAACAGACAATTTTTTCCTTGTACGAATACAAATTTTTAACTTGTACCAATGGAATTTTCAAAACTTCCTTCTTAGAGCTCACTAACGCTTTTTATTTGTTATTGAATACAAAATGCCTATCATTCTGCAAAGTATACTTATTTTACTTTACAAGGAACTTATTACATATATACCCTCTCTCTCTCTCTCTCACACACACACATGCACACACACACACAAACATGCGCATAGCTATCACATATAATTTGCTTTAGCTTTTTATTCATTTAACATATTTACACATTTTTAAACTTTAGAGTCAGAGGTTTCGTGTGTGTTGATCTTTGAGTCTGTCAGTGACCTTCCTTCTTATATATATAGAAGATTCGTACACTTAATGTTACAACAACATAGTTTCTTTCGCCGCTTCTCTTCTCCAAAACCACACCTTATGAGTTGGTGGTAGTTTATTGACGTTCAAAAAGAGTTCCGTAAAGAATCTACTTCGAATAAAAATATTTTTATTTTGTTGAACACGCTTAGGCGAACAACTTGATTAATTTAAATATAATTGTGCTAACTTTACATAATCCTTCTGACGTTCCGGGGATGTTTCTTGATGTCTATAGCTTCTCTTACCAAGCGAAGAAAGTAACATTTAGTAGAGATCACCTGAGGTTCATGTCATTGTAACCAGTGGTTGGTTGAGGAATTGAGGATACTAGACTACTTCAACACCGCAATTAGCCGTGACGAGCCACGCAACTGGTTCGTTATATGGGCCATTAAAAGTCAATCATAAGTATTATGTACATAGAAAAATCTACCAGAGAAAATTCCTATAACTTACGTAATAATCGAAACTAATTGCGACATGACACTCATAATTGAACTGCCACATAGCAAAATCCATTTAACAAAATTCTATTCCGACGTAATATTTAACAGTATGTCTGTGACCATTATAAAATAAATAAATAAAGTAATCACTTCTTTTTTGAATAATAACTTTGGTATAAGTATTAAAACGCGTGGTGATGCTTCAAGCCACCCCAGCACCTGCACCTACCAGTGCGATACAAGAAGGTTGCAGAATAAAAACCAGATCATAAAAATAACAAAGTAACAAACAACTTTCAGAGGAAGTGAAAACCGTTGGATCCCTGCTGATTTTCCCAAGAACAAGAGGTTTCACACCACTACCGGAATTGGGACATTGGTGGTATGTATTGACAAAAACTCAAGTGCATACCACAGCGTGTGTGCAGACCGCCTGTTCTCTGTCGTATGGCTGTAGTTACCATTAATTCTGGACATTTGAGACTGTTCTTCTCTAAATAATAGTCGAATTTTTGAGTTTACGGAATTGCAGATACATTTATGGTAACTAAGGAAGAAATTTTAGTAATTACATCTCTAAAGAACTTAACAGAAGACGATTAATTTGTATGATATTTTGGTTTATTTTATAGATTTGTTTTAATTAGACATATACGGTAAAAATGGAGTTGCATAATTTATAGGAATGTATTGTAATGTTGTAATGTAGGTACTCATAATCCGCCGTAAAGCAATTTTTGTGTTTCGGCTGCAGATGTACGGTTGCCGGCTGCATTGCGAGACGATCATCTTAGTCTTCAGGAGTAGCAACGCATTTACGTAGCTTATATAAAACTTTAGCCTTGTTTGAAGTTGTATAGATTTTCATGGGTTGCAGACAACTTAACATAAAGTAGCGTGCTCGCTCATTTACTCCTCTTCTCACATAAAACCACCAATTAATAAGCAAATCTATGTACCACTTACTTCGTACAAAACCATCAGTCTCCACGGTCCATTAATGTCTTGCTATGCTGTGGAAGTGCTTGTTATGATAATGCTCGATGGGAGATGGATGTGGCGTGACTGTTTACTGGGAAGAGCGTTCAGGTGGCACTATTTATTGTTATGTGCTGTTGTTATGGGGTTTAGAGCCTGTGCGAGCTTCTAGCGCTTTCCCAAGTTTATTTTCATATGATTAATTAAGTTATTTATACGTAAAATCATCACAAGTAACACATTTAGTACATTCATAATTACAGGGCATTCTAGAAATTATTCATATTTCTTTACTTAGTGCTGTTGTTGTGGGGCTCAGAGCTGGAGGTGAGCTTCTAGCACTTTCTCAAGATTCTTTTCTTATTATTATTTATATGTAAGCAAAGTTTAAAGTTTAAAGGTGATAGTCGTTAGAGCTCGATCGGGGCGGCACCACCGCCACCCTCATAACCCGCCGTAAAGCGTATTGTGTTTCGGTTGGGGAGCTGTGGTTGCGGGATACACATTATGGGAGGCAACCATCTTAGTCCTCAAGAGTGGGAACGCATCCGCGTCCACCCTTAAATAGAACTTGTGTTCTGTTTAAGATTGGACGTGGTTGTCCATGGGCTGTAGTGACCAATTAACATCGAGTGGCCTGCATGCTTGTTTCTCTTTCACAAAAAAAAAAAACATTTAGTGCACCCGTAATTATAATGCGTTCTAGCAATTTCTCAAGTTTGTTTTCTATTTATTTATTTATATGTAACGCAAGTTACCCATTTAGTGTACCCGCAATTACAAAGCGTCCCCGCATCTATACGTTATATAAGTCTCTACTCGAAGTCTGTACGCTTAAATCTTTCAAACTACGCAACGAAGTTTAACGTAGTTTTTATCAATAGGCAGTGTGATTTAAGAGGAAGGTTTAAAGAATTCGAGAGAAAGACGTGTAATCCATGCATATTCTAGCAGAGATAAGCCAAGAATTTTGAACATTTTAAATTTGATAACTTAAACGCACCTGTCGGGTGGTCATGACTATTCTATTAAAGTACCTACGCTGTTGTTAAAAATATTTAACACATTTTTTAAACTTCGTTAGGGGATAGGTTGTATCTAAATCAACAACTTTGTTCTATTTGTAATCCGCTGCTTTGACTTTTTCATAAATTTGCCAAGCGAGGAAAGGCTGACGGTCCCCCTGGTGGTAAGCAGACATCTTCGCCTATAAAAAAATCTACGTTGTTTTTTAAATTAACACTAGTTTGGCCCGTCTTTATTTACGCAGAAGTCCATATGATTTTGAATAAAAACATCCACCCTTCGTTTACCTCTATAAGGAATAATTTTGGGTTTGAAAGCTATACAATGTTATTCACTAGGTCCCAAATGATCTCTACACAAAATGTTATCCTAGTCAGTTCAGTGGTTTAGATGTGTAAAGGACACACAGACCGGGTTGCCATCGCATTTTTATTTTATTTTAGATTTATTTAATTATCGTAATGAATAATTATTTCTGTTTATTTCTCACTTCGAAGATAATATAGGGTTTTACAATGTACAGGGTACTCACGATTAATGATTTAACTCCGAACTTTAGCCGGTATCACGTTTCATACAACTGTTTAGGTACCACGTATGAAGTAAAATGCATAAATCCCGCAATCAGTTTCACATTATATAATTTAGCGTATTTGTACCATCATAATGTGTACTGTGTTTGTGTAGGGGCAGCAAAAAAATAAACCAAAAAATCATATTTTATTTATACCATCGGTAAATCCGCAAATTAATTTTAGTACGTAATTGAGATATGCCTACTAAAATAAAAACGTCTCTATCTAAAAATTATACATAATTACGCTATGTACAAATTCACGCCATTAAATCATTTGAAATCACGTCTCGTACTCGGGTCCAGCCAACTAATTTCAGAGCTTTCAAAAAAGCTCAGTAAATTACAGCCGGTCCACGTTTAAACTCGACCGCAAATAGCTTATTTTTCCACATTCATTAAACAGTATATTAAAGCCGACACCAACATTATCAGCTACGGGCCGCTCTTAATGTATCCGTTTAAAATATTGTGACGTTTTGTGAATAATCTTTGGTACGTGAGCTTACTATATTAACCCGACCACTGTATACCGACCTCTACATATTGTACATTTTGAACACCCCTAAGCGTTTGCTGATAAATCGAAGGAGTGAGCGGGTCTTATTAATTTGGTCCAGCAATTTCTCTCGATGATAGTCGTTTCAATGGCATAGATTTACAGCGAAACGTGCGGCAGTGGTTCATCTGTTTACAGTCTTTATTTGACCGTCAGTCCGTTTGTCGTAATGCCTAATGCTTATAATATGCAGTAGAATAATTCCACAATAGCCACATTCACTTTTCACTTTTGACGGTCAATGCTCGTCTCGCGAAGACAAATTTGCCTTTTTCCAGACAGAATAATGCCTGGGATCGTATAATATATTAAAACCTTAAGTAACTTGACACTGTAAAATATAGTCTAAGCCAGCTGGAAATTTTATAACAATACGTAATTTGGAAATACTTTTGCTATCTGATTTATTATTTATGATAATTGCACGAAAATAAAGTATGATAATACACTGCTTATATCGCCACCAGAAGTAATTAAAAGCTACTAATTAGGCTTTGCTAGTAATTAACGCCACCTACACTCAGACCCTCACACCAGATTCTCTGTACCCTGGATACCATGAGCACATAAGATAATTATACTAACGCCCAGACCCAAATCAGAAATACAAATTTATCATTCAAATGTTTTCCCAGGCGGAAACCCGTTCCTGCGCGTGTCAGACCATCATAGTTCCCGTTGGGCCACGTGGATCTTGAACACTCTGTATACAAATTTTAATGCGAACTTATCGTACTACGTAAGTACTAATAGTAAGGTAATAACTTAACATATCTTAGATAGAGAAACAAAAAAACAAACGACGAAACGTCGAAGGTTTAGCATAAAATTCAAAATGGGATAAACAAATGAATGACGTTTCGAACAAAATTCAAAATGGGATAAACAAATGAACAACATTTCAAACAAAAATGTAAAACGGTATCCATGTAATATTTTTGACTCCACAAAATGGCGAATTTTTTGAACATATTTTTATACACGTGACATTCACACCATCTACAACCAATACGGGTCTATCTGTGTTAGAAATAGCTACGCATTATATGAATGTTAAATGATCACTGCAATCCATTCACACCATCTGCAACCAATAGAGAACTAACGGCATTATGAGTATCAACGTATCTACTTCTCAGATCTCACTCTAGTCCTGTTTAACACTTTCCCTGTGGCGTAAAACACTGTTGTATTATGCTGCGTAACTAGCTTGCAGCTTGTACACACCTGCGTTGTACATACAAATGTGTACAGTTCACGGGCGAGTAAAAGTGCTGTATTTACGTCGACTTTACAAAACTGAGGGCGGACATTATGTCCGTATTATTATTCGTGGTGTGTATTCGTGGGCGAACATTAAGTCTGTATGTATATTCGTAAATGATACACCGATGTTAAAAATACAATATTTCAGTGAATTGTCTGCGCAATTGCAGTCTTGTGAAATAAGCTACAGTTTAGTGCCGCCTCCAGCAACGCTGACCCGATGTAATATATGGACGTCTCATTTAAAGTGTTAAGGTTGTATGTGGATGTCTATGGGCTGCTGTGACTACTTAACATCAGGTGGCCTGCTTGTTCGTTTGCTAACTTCAGAGACAAAAAATCAAACAAGCTGCATGGTTTAACACAATACGATGACGTAACTCTTAAGCTCCGTTCTGTTCTACACAGGGCTAAATTTTAATATGTAACAATAAACTTTAGAAAGTTCATAAAACTGTTTTTTTTATCAATAAAAGAGTTTTCTTTAAATCCGGCGTGCATTTATGTAAACGATAAATTTATTATGCAATTTATATTTATATATTTGTTTGCATACCCTCAAACGTGGTACTCATTAAATAAGGACTACCGAATCTTCTGAGGAATAAAACAAAGTACCTTCACATTTCGAAACGCAAGTTGTTTCATAGTGAACGAGTAACGAATAACGATCAAAACTTTATTAGCTTAGCGATCAGCGATGAAACAGTATAATTTTCATTAATATCGACGCTTCGAGGGGTGTGTCCGATAGTGTTTGGCTTTTATCGATGCCAACCCATATTACAATTCATATTAATCAGGCTCAAATTCTATCGATGAAAATAAAGTAACGTAAAGTTTAACTGTTTATCGTAAAGGAAACGCAGTTATATTAATAAATTGTAAAATATTTTGTAAAAATATTTTTTTAAAATAGAAAAAATATAGCAAATTCAACTTCAATCAACTTAACATTGTTTTTAGGTTGTACCATGTAGTATAAATGTATACTGAAATGCAAAATACAGTTGAAATATTTAAAATTTCGCTAAGAACGTTATCGACAGAAAAATAACGCTCACACGTAATAAGATGTACGTAATATGATTATTATATTTTAATATAGTTATTTTATTTATCTCTATTCTTTTCTCATAATTTTTTATGTATGTACATGTGTATGTACATATACATGTCGGAGACAGTAAAGAACATGATTTCTGAATGAAACGCAACTCGTGACTGAAAGATGGCAGCACTGTCGCGATGACGTGCATCTCCAGAAAAGTCGGGCTAGGACAGAGCCTTGTGGTGGAATGCTGATTGCAGTGGAGCTGTGCCGAAGGGAACAAGCAACTGAGCATCGGTTTCGTTCAATACATCTAAATCGACGTTATATTTAAATTACTTGTCAAAGCGAAATGTCCATCTGACAAACTGCGGCTACAATACTGGTGTGTAATTCTGAGCGCGACGCGCTTGCGGCTCCTACACATATGTGTTGTACGGACAAATTTGTATGGATTACGGGTGAGCAAAAGTGCTGTGTTTACGTCGGCGCTACAAGACTGGTGGCGGGAATTACTTACGTTTATTCGTAGATGATACACAGATGTTAAAAAATTAAATATTTCAGAAAATTGTTGGCATATTTTCAGTTTAGCCAAATAAGCTCCAGTTTAGTGCCGCCTTCCGCAATACTGACCCGATCTAATATATTAGCGCCGCAGTGTTAATTACCAGATAACACATTTAATAACAAAAAAATCCATCGCAAATCGCTCACTCGCTGGTAAACATCCTTCATCGTTAAAGCGATTGCCTCAAGCACTTCGTATCTTTATTTAAGTTAGCAATATTGTATTGTGAAATTTATATGACACAAAATTTGCGAATCATACTTTATGTTCCGCGCGGAGAGAGCAGATGAAGAAATATTGCCCGTTTAAAATAAATTAAGTGTATAGCTTCAATCCTATTGATACCTGTACATGTTATCTGAAAAAGCACATCAAAACAACAGCAAAATAAGTTAAAAATTGATGTTTCGTGAAAAGGAGTACTATTGACGTAGTGGCTGCTATACTATATGGGGTACTATACTATACTATATTATGTACTAGACTAATATTGATTACTATAGGAGTGTTTTTGAGTTACATTCAATAAAGATCGTTAATAAGTTAAGATCGAGAAATTATGGACTAAGAAATTATACGATATTACACCTATTATAATAGAATCTAGACAAAATAAAGCATAACACACATATGGATGTATAAAATAACATAGCACTAGATTGTTTGAAAATTAAGCTCTATTTTTTTATATTTCAATATTTTTATGGAAAAAACTAAACTATTCAAATTCAAACACAAAACACTCAGACATTCGTAGACAAAAAACTTCAGGATGGAATTAATATAAGTATTCGCGTTTCGCAAAATTAGTCTTTAAAAATGATAAACATTGTTCTGTTACTACAAAATAGTCCTAAATAAACCTGTTTCTTTAACAAAACCCAAAAATGACTCGTACTCCGTTTCCACGAAACATCTGTTAGTAGTTAACTCAAACATGAAAGCAAAACACCACTTACCTTACCATTTCTGTAATTTCTGCGACGATCTTCAATTCACAGTTCATTAGAAATCGCAACGTTCTTTTTCCATTCACGAAAAGATTGGCCAATCTTATATCTAAATATTGTATCAAGTCGATGCCAAGTTTCCGATGTCGACGCGTCAACGCGATCATTGGCGCAATTACTGCAATACTGCATCATATTGCAATATTCGTTACGGGCTACGAGTAATCACCGTGCATCGCTCTTGGCACCGAGGTACTTTAAAAACTATCAACCGACCGTTTCAAGAATCCCCCCGGGGGTACGGGTTGGATGATTAAAACGACAACTCGAAACGGTGGGTTGGCATCGATAAAAGCCAAACACTATCGGACACACCCCTCGAAGCGATATTAATGAAGGGTAATCAATGTGAATGCTTTACAATCCAAAGTTGAATTATGGAAGATGGTCCGCGTGGTCCGGTTGGCGACGACCGAAATCAAAGCACGCCAGAATTCCATGGAATGCGATCGCATGCCTTTAGGCCTTTAAGTCATACGACGAATTTCCATGGAATAGTGAAGTGCCTTAACTGGGGCCCCTCGGCCGTCACCCTTAATCACATCCTTGGCAAATCGCCTTAATTGAACTCTCAAATATTTTCATGTATTTCATTTGTATGTAAATTGATGAAAACTTTAACCAAAATAAGTAAAATGTGATAAATTGCCGGTATTTGAAATATCAATCAAGGTGGGACTACACTAGGATCATATTCCAGGGAACTTCCGATAGCGGATGGATCAGAGGTAGGTAGCTTACAAACTAAACACAATACAAAACTGATCAAATTTTTGAACATTTTATTTTTTATAATTTTTTTAATGTCTCCTCCATTTTCGTCTACGACATTGTACAAACGCATAATATAAATTATTCGAAACGATAAAATAAGTCATTATTAAAAATAAAGTAGATTAAATCTTTCAAAAAAATATTTAAATAGAAAAACTTGTACAACATTGCATCTAATATTAAAATTACTCTCGCCTATTTCGTTATTATATTGTACATATTTACAAAAAAAATGTATTTAACAGTAACAATGATCTAGCGTCTTTAGGTATTATTTCTATCACATTGTATCAACCAGTCGCCCCGGGAAAATTAATTTAACAGAGTTCCGACGGAGCGACTTGAAACTTAAGTTTTATTATGGACCAAGATTTTATATATGTCTAGACAGCCTCTTAAGTAAATATCAGCCGAATCGAAACACACATCTAGCCACATAATTAGAGCGTGACACAACACTCGTCATAATTAAATCGTTTTAAGAGCAATTTTACGCGACGCGGCATCTAGACATATATAGCATCTTAGCTTGTAACTTAGTTTTACTATGGACGAAGCTGACAAAAGTTGACCATTCAAAACCGGGTAAAGCATTTAAGAATCCACAACAACTTTACGATATGCTGACGAAAGTACCGAAACTAACTATACACGGATATATCATGGGCGTATACATGACAGCGATAAGGGTTTGGAGGGTCGGTTCTTTACTCCCCTGCCCCTCCCCCCCGCTTAACATTGGCGACAAATTTTTGAATCCGTCAATTATATACTTCCTTATTTACGTAATTTGTAACTGATTATCTTAATCTTAGGTGTTTATTTAATCTTTTTCGATGTAAAGTTCGGGAAAAAATAATTTCTTACCCCCTCCCACCGTAATTAACACTTAACCCCCCCAAACTAAAATCCTTTACACATTTTTGGACCCCATAACAAAGGTAAACCAACACCCATCGGATTAATAGCCAATGCGAATCAATTGCAAATATATCGTCCATGATATACATCTCGATGTAATCCAAGCTTACAGCTTATAGTTGAGCCGACATAATTGTCACAACATACAAATTTGTATTAAGCGGCTTACCGATTATCCCGTGCACTATCTGTTTTATTTATGCGAATAAGTCAATTGAATAAAACAAACATTTTTTTTTTGGATCATGCCTTCTCGGATAGTAAAAATACTTCCTTAACTCAATTCAAGCTTTATACGCTCTTACAAATAAATATTTTGACAAAAAGCTCTGTGTACACACGAATACGTAGCAAAGCTTTTAAGACCGAACTTTTTACGATGTATAAAGTCGATATGAGAGGAGCTACTCGGGCGAGTACCCGTGTGTACACGAACAACCTTTTAAACGAGAATTGAATTATTGCACGTCGCACATTTATCAGCCGGCCGTGAGTAATCGCCACAAAACGCAATGAAAGCCCGTCGAAAAACTTAATTTCGTATTTAAATATATGTTTTCGAGGTTTTATTGGTGGTACGTGTGTACCAATGATGTACAGCGGCCTTGGCGTTAATGGTAATATGACCACCTTTGTCAATGTTGCAAATTTTCGCATACTCCATTCGAACTAGCGCGATTTACGAGCGGAAACTGAGAGCGAATCGCTCTTACGCTTAAGCGATAAAAATAAACGCTACAATCGCGCTAGTTTAAACAAAGCTCGAAATTTAAACTAAATACAATTTCGTATCAATGATTGTTTCTAAAATGTAAATAAAAATATTACGTTGACGTCTGACAGTACGTTTAATTATATATTAACTGACAATTATTTATATTTCGAATGTCTCGGATACAGATGTCAAATGCACGACGCGCAACGAACACTATAATTATCTTAATTTGTGCAATAAATTTCGTTGAAGTGAAAAAAATAATAAAAAGCGCACATCGCAAACCTGATACTCCGTACCACAGACATCCATTTATGTAAGTACTTTTCTCTCACTTATACAGTCAATATACTTTGAAATTATATTTTATTCAAATCCACTTGTAATTATACATTCAAAATTTCAAAAACTTACATCAAAATGTAAAAAGAATGTTTCCATTAAGAAAGTATGCTCTACTTACAATCTCTACAAGATGTCATTCATTTGATACTTAAGTTTGAAATAAGTTATTTTTGATTATCGACAGCAGACTAGCGATTGGTTAACTTAAGTACAGTAAAAATCTCATTTGACCAATTAATATAAATAAGATTCAAATTGTCCAGATCTTAATTCCACTTACCTCCACCAAATACCGCGATACCATCATAATATTCGAATAATCCGTAAAATAATACTGTAATCGGACATTTCATTAATTTTAAGTACTAAAGTACTAATTTCAACCCACTTTGATATTTTAAGGCACTAAGAAGACACTGTTCTACAGTCTTATCGTTCACGCCGAAATGTTAGGATACATCATTCATTACTTAAAAACTAGATTATTAATTAATTATTATGTCTCAACATCAAAATCACTGGGTCCGATCATACTATCTTTGCAAATAGTGCAAATCAAAATTTCCAAAAAAAGGTAATAAGAATGATTGAACCAGCTACTAACGCTTTATCAATCGATTGTGTAAAACTGTCAAAAAACCGTTGTCAGCCATCTTATTTATTAAAGTCAAACCTTAAAATGGCCGACGTAATCCATTGATATACAAACTAAATAAATTCTAACGTTTTCATAATTTGAATCTCATTTGTAGTGTCGAAGGATAGCACCGATAATTTCCAATCGATTTACAAAGCGTTAGTGAAAATTTTCAACAGTTTAAAAGTGAATTCAGTAAACACACATCATGCCTTAAATAATAAAGTCGTTACACATTGGATGGATCACAAACACTGTTATATGGACACTAAAGCGCAAACTGGGAATGTTACGTTACTCTCGATACAGGTATCAATAATGACAATGGCGATAACGCCCGAATAGGACCCGCCGACTAACAATTAACTACTGTATAAAAATATATTAATATTTACCATTAAATATATAGCTCAGAACAATTTTAATGTAAATAGAGATCACCTAATAAGAGATGTAGAAACCGTTGCAGCAGCACCCAATATTTTAGCACCAGAACAACTTATCAATGATAAAAATAATCTTGTATTTGATGATTTGGGAAATTAAAGGAAGGATGAGGACGAAATTGGTGCAGCATATCCTAAAATCTAATCGTTGTCTTGGAATATCAACCACGTTTACTTACTAACTACGACAGACGATGGCACTTGTTTAATGGCCTGAGAATTAATCGAGTAAAATGCATTAGAGTAAAAACCTTAAATTTAATAAAATAATAACGCGAAACTATAAACAAAAATTTACACAGCGAACGTAAATTGTTTTACCGTGCTTGAGGGCTTGTTTCACTTCGGACAAGTAATTTATAAAAATTAAATCAGCAAGGACATATAAACGATTTTTTTTATATCCATATGAAAGATAAGATAAGATTGTCTATCATAATTTATAAATATATATATTATGAACACAATTCACGTAATGCGGCAGAAATTATAACATTGTAACAGTCACAGTTTTCCGGGTTCGATTCCCGACCAGCTAGAAACGATAAATATATATTTGTTTTTGGTCTGGGTGTTTGTGTATTTCTATTTGTATAATACATCTTTATTTTACAGCCATGATACATGGTTGAGTAATAAGTAATAGGACTTTAAGAAGTATTATTAGCATTAAAATATGTTTTTCGAAACTGAAAGGTCTATTTATATATCTGGTAATATATATAATGTCGCTGGTAATTACGATTAAAAGATTCTCGAGTTTCAACGATAACTATATTCTATCGTTGCTAACTGAAGCCTTACCACCATCTTTTAACAACATCACGAAATTAAAACAGTATTGGTTTTATATAATCCGCCTAAAGATTTAAATGAAGAAATAGTTACTATTTGGTCCTTTGAGACCGGACGCTGGAATGTTTCAATTGAATAAGAAATGCATATATGACTTCTTTCCAATTGCAAAACACCAAAACGCTAAAAAAGTTTTAAGTATACTCAAAATACGCCTATTTTACGAGATGGTAGTAAGACCTAAGTATTGTTAACTGGTCCGCAATGAAACAAGTCGCCCCGCAGTAAGCCTCGCCTCTCGTTTGATTTGGTAAATCGAGTCACGTTCCTTCATGCGATATTTGTTTGTTCGTTTGTTTCCTGAGGGTCTGTTGGCTACTGTGTATTGTTCCTTCCCGATGTCAACTATTTATGACAATTTTATGATAATAACCTTCTGCTCCATCTTTAAATTTATGAGGATTTGAGTCAGATCGCATACAGTCAGTCCTTTTAGAAATTATAACATGTTTATTCTAAACTAGTTTGAACTGAATAACTTGACAATAGGTAAATTATAACTATAATTAATAAACAATTAATACAGTTATGTACTGGTGGTACAAAACGTTTACATTAAAGAGTACAAAAAATATTATTAAATTGAAATCCAATGTGGAAAGAGGTCCTTGGAATCACTTTCTCAAAAGCGACAATTTATCAGATCAGCTGTAACATAGGTTATCATTAACTGGACAGTTTTTCTGCAGGTTCGTGACTTTAAAGTGGCAATCGGTACCGTTAAGCGAAATCCACAATAACAGAACAACAGAGAGGTGTTCGGAATTAAGTCATAATTTAAGGAAAATCGCCATTTCGAAAGATACTGTGGAGTTTTGCGCGCGTTTTATATCGCCACCTACGTGTTGATGTCATTCTTGCGACAACGTTAACTGTTGTTGTGATGTGGTTTCATAAATGTTGATGCTATAAAGTTATTTTAAGAAAGAAATATCTGTTTTCAATAAGTTGTTTCAAAGTTTAAGAGTGCAATGCACCGATTTGATTTCTCACTCTTAAATTTGTTGACATGCTGGAGCCAATTATACCATATATTGCCTAACAATATACTGGAGCTAGTTAATAACGTTAGAAATAATATTTTAAATAAAAAAGAGAAATAGTCGTAAAGACAAAACGAATACAAAAACAGACCCTTTCATTTTCTCGGTGGATCATCTTAATTGACGCTGCGTTTCGAACTTGCATTTGATCAGAAAAGATTATAACTAACAATTTGGAACTGCCTTCAATCATTTCATTCTTTAAAGTTAAAACAGCAACAGCAATTATTCTTGTTACAATTATTAACTATTTTCGAACATTAGCATGGAAATGAAATCTTGTTACATTAAGTCACCAGTTAAGTCAGATCTTGATAAACTTCCTAAGTTCGATTCATTTGTCATGTCCACTATATTCTGTGCCATTGTTAGTGGCTTGTTCAATGGGCACGTGTAAATGGGCTCTCAAGTTTCATTTACTACCTCAATTTATTTAAAATAAAGTCGATTTAAGCTACATCAGACAGCAGTATCGACATGAAGACCACCGGCTTGCAATTTTTATATGTTAATCGCGTGGGCGGCGCCCGCGCTGCCGTAGGCGGACGGAAGTGAGAGCTTGAGATTGGGTGCCTTGCATCTTTGTCTAACACAAACAAAAATACGTTAGCATAAGTGGGATGGAACAGAGTCTATTCGCAATGTCACAGATCAACAGAACATGATACAACACTGCCAAGGCTCTTTAGTTTATGACCACTTTCGATTCAGTGACGCAACAGAGGATTGGAATTCTCTTACAAGTGAACATTTCTACATTGTTATACATGTTGGTCCATTGAGAAAAATATGGTCATTATTCCATTTCCAGGGCCTGTTTCAAAATTACGATATTCAAGTCACGTCTCGTCGCGGGCTTTAAGAAATTGCTATAAACATTGGTTCCGTGCCGAATTGCCTCGGAATCAGTACGGTACAATCAAATCATATTTAAAATTTAAAATGGTCACTTTATTACAGTAATCGTATTAAGTACGATATTCTTAAAATCAAAGCCTTTGAGTTTTAGATATTTGAGTTTAAGATTATTACGTTAAACTAAATTTAGAATGTCATACAAAATGTAATTAATGTATAGTATTGACAAAAACGGAATCATCAAAATCGGTTCACGGAGTGCAGAACACAAAAAAATAAACTTCATAACCTTCCTCCACTTTGAAGTCTGTTAGCAAGCGTTACGTAATAATGTTTTTGACACAGTACGGAAAAAACTAAATGAATCCACAATATTGACAAACATATAGTTATACAAGACATATGACAAATAAAGGAGGACCTATTATTACCCCTCGTAAAACCCCGTATATAAAATGATTGCCTCACTTCGTGTTGCTTAAAACCGCACCTCTCCTACTGAAACACAAGAATTGCTTTACGGCGCCGGATAAGAGGGCGACGGTGGTACATCCCCGGTCGAAATGTGTCTCTACCACCTTACTAATAATAATATAAATAGATGACAGTGATAAAACTTTGTCGGAGGGCTACAGGCAGTTTAAAACCTTCTAAAACGAGAATGGTCAATAATCCGTAACTCCAAGAATCCAGTTTGAATCAATATAGTAAATTATGCTCAAGGCCTCATCCAGTTTTGGAAACAAACCCAGGAGTGAGCCATTTAATTTAGTTTGGCCCTTTAGTGTGCGATTAGTAATTTACCCAACTAATCAATAACGTAATAACGCGGGAAAGTACTAAATTAATTATCAATACTCTTGCAATATTCGATAAATTTAACCACGGGTAAATAAATTGACCACGTACAAGTAGCGACAACGAATACAGAATTTTATTTAGTTTTCCCTAATTTAATGAGGATAACAACAGTATTATATAATAATACATGAAAAAAATGCAATAATTAATTTAATAAATACTTATAATATAACTATCGACAACAGCTTCGCAATATCGGCATAGTTACTCGTGAGTACCCAGTACATAATAAAAATATAATATTGATGTCCCCGAGATCGGCGATAGTAAAGCAAATCGTATGAAGATATAAATTGTTAGATAGGGCAGGTTTATTAACATAAATAACAGGGTTGCCAATTAAGAGGGCCTCTGGTCTCGTCACTTGCACATACCGTCGCAACATACAATTAGTGTTGCCAGCTTCATAGATTTTGCAGGATTGAAATTATCACGTCCACATATATTTTTTAACTGATCTCATCTATTGATAAGTGGAAAGCAGTCTGAAATGTTCTGTGCACAGCCTAAAAGGCAATTAAGGCTTCAATATTTTATTACAACATTTATAATTATTTACTAATAACTAGTTTTTACTACTTTTTACTAGACTTTAGCCACCAAATATAAGCTTAGAGCCTGTTTCAAACTGTATAGTAATATTAATTTGATAAATAATGCTTATAAGGATGATTATGCTAACTATTAATAATTTTGGTCAACACTGAGTTTCAGTATAATATAGTGTGGAAATACATAGCTTGTAACGAGGCCAGATACGAACCGTCTATATACCAAATTTAAACGAGATTAAGGGAATAGCTATCCTAGGATGGAAAAAACATAAACATACGGACAAGGTTTTCCTTTTATATAACAGTAGGGACGAACCAACTATCCCAGTCCGCAGGATTAGCAACGCACTAGTCATGGACTTTATTCCTGAAGGTTTAGTCAAGTGGCAAATAAATCGTTTTTCACAAACATTACCGCATACTTAGTAGATCGTATTTACATGGAGATTGTCGTACGGCAGATTCGATTTGATTACTAGAGTACAACATTACAAATATTACCCACCAATCACGTCAGACCACGAGATATTTAATTTTTTCACATATTATAATTTTATACTGACGAAAGTATTAATTTCATAATGTAACAATGTCAAAAACTAACTTTTGATCCTTCAATTTTATACGACAAAAGAAAAATTCTAAAAATGTACGAATTATAGCATTCTATCAAATAGAAAAATATTTTGGTTAAAAGAGTGATTCTTCAGGTTTTATAGACGCCAGTGACCGTTAACAGTGAAAAAGTATTTCTAATGGATTTAGCATGTTCAAAACGGATTCTGGATTGTCTACATAACTTAGAACGCCTGGAGCCCCCATCAGTAACGTACACCGCCGGTTTACGAGCCAAGGAGCCGATCTCCCGTCAGTTATGTTCGGAATCTGCGCGCTTCCTACGCTATAGTATTTTGTATCAAGTCTTCAATTAATGCATTTGCATATGTTATATCTGAGGACATCGCCTATCAAGGACGACACTATCTAGTTTTTCACAACGTTTCGTCGTATATTCGAATTTCTATAATTTAGCTCTCGGAATTATTATACGGCCTACATTTTCAAGATATGATAGCATTAACAACTTAATGAAACACGACTAGTCTATGAACTCACCCAAGTTTTAACAACTGCCATTTATTAATATTAACCGAAAGCGGCTGCATAACTGTATGTAACTGCATACCTGAACCAGGGAAACGCGCATGGGATTTATTTTACCACTAGCGGTCACCTATCCAGATCTCGACCGTACCCAGCCTTGCTTGCTTCGTCGATAAATGTTTTGTTACACTCTTATGCTTCATAAATCATTGAATTTTAATTTATGGGGAATATACTTTTGAAATGTAATGTTTTCAAATAAAACCTCAAGCCGTACAAAAACATTTCATATGAATATTTATTTAACCAATAGTATGCACTATATTACTTTCCCTATAGTATTGTTTTCTATAATATTTAACACTATAGGAATTTTACATATTTACATTAGGAAGATATAATAGGAATTATACCTTTATAGTACAAAAGTCTATTACTTTCCGACTACCGTCCCTACCCAAAATACGCGAGCACAAATATAATTTAAAAACGAAATTAAAAAAACTAAAATCAATTAAAAACAAAATTAGATAGCTTATTAATTTTCCGTTAAAATTAT
Organism: Phocides pigmalion okeechobee; assembly: GCA_018251015.1. NCBI lineage: Eukaryota > Metazoa > Arthropoda > Insecta > Lepidoptera > Hesperiidae > Phocides > Phocides pigmalion. The sequence goes on along the minus strand of DWON01000479.1, from coordinate 13,366 downwards.
CATCAATTATGATGATCAACCGATTGATACAGAAACTGTGCCACCCGTTAATGACAGTAATTTCGATACTAACGAGATAGTGGTTGATGCTGACGTTTAAGCGATGAAACTCAATGTATCATTACACGAATTCGCATTCATAGCACGTAGCTGGTTTGCGTTGAACACAATAATTCTGAAGTAGGTAGATAGGTGCATCTAGTTGCACATACAACGGTCATACATAAATCATCTGCGTGCGGTAGGAACGCACGTGCGTATATGTAACACGCTCGAATACGATCGCTGTTCCGACTAAGATGACGAGATAAGGAACCACTTTGATTACTAAACGGATTTTTTTAATTAAAATTCAGATTGATTAATGAATCATTATGTGTATTATTGATCAATAATTTTTATCAGATTTCAAATAAAGGAGCAGGTTGTCAATTTAGTTGTATTTTTTAAATACGTTTTTATTGAATCCTTCTAAATTATCCCATAAAATTTTGAAAACAAATTACTCAGGTAGTAATTTGTGTTACGGGTGGCAAAATAGAGGATGAAATTTTGTAATGGAGTTAAGCTTCAATTATAATTGAGTATATACCAATGAAATACATATCAAAATATTCCCAAAATAATCCCAAACAGTGTTAAAATCAAACACTTCTTTGAAGTTGGTATTTTTTTGGCAAAAAACATCTTTTTATTATCGTATCACAGCTGTGTATGAGACTCTTGCCAGAATAAGATGGTAAAGGTGGGTTAACCGCGATGACAAAGTGTGAATTTGACTTATTATATATGTTTGAAAACTTTATGGACAACTATTAGATATATAGGTTTTTCGAGTAATAATTTATTTACCATTAAACCAAGTGATGATTCATTTCTAATAGGCACATAACTTAGAAAACGAGGTGATTCTACTCCCAAATCGTCGCAATCTTAATAAACTACAGCTTTGCAAAACTTGTGTATCCTAGTTCACAAAACTATTTTATTAATTACAACGACGCACAAAGCACGCACGCAACAAAAACCAAATCCAACAAAAGACAAATGAAAAACAAATCCAATTTGAATAAAACATATAAACTTAAAAACCGATCACAAAACACATCTTTCAATTCTCTATGCAAAGTCGAGCGGCGCCGGCGTTTAGGAAGGACGCCGCCCACACTATACCACTATGAGCCAATACAGACCGATTATATCACCGCTTGTAGGTGGCCATATAAGGTCAATTGTTCAAAAACACAAACAAACCACGACTGGTTACGCAATGACCCATTTCGATTAGACTGATAGACTATTCAAGATTGTGGCTAAGATTTTATGAATGTATTTGAGATAGATCATGATCCACATTACGACATTTATAATAACATTTTAGGAAACGAATTTAATTTTTATGACGAAAGGAAAAGAATAACTAATTAAAGATTAGATGAAATCATTTTCATAACGGATTCATCTGAGAACTAGCATAAGTTAACACATAACGTCTAGAATATGATGATTATTTGGGGACAAAAATATTAATTCAAATGAGAACTTTAATAATGTAGTTTAAACTTCCACGGTATTTACTACCTCGTAAACGCCCGAACATTCTCTAATATTTCCGTTTATGAACATTAGTAATCTTGAGAGTGAAATATTATCAAACAATAAAATTCACGTATGGTATTTAATTTAGTACTCTTATATTTGTAAAATGTATGTCATTTAATGAGGGAAACTACATGATATAGGATAATATCTTTTAGAGACTGGTACTTCGCTGAAATACAAGTCTCTAAAGTCAGCTGTTTAGACGTCCTTGTTGTATACGGAACCGAACATTTCCAAAGTCGCATAATTATCTATACTCGTATCAGAAGATCAAACTTTTTTACATGTAGATGAAGCGCCTCATAGCCTTTACATCTGACAGACAAAACATGCGCTTATTAATGTACATTAAGATTTCCAACTGAGTTTCGGACATTTCCCACGTAGTTCAAGCGGACCGGCGGAACCAATTCGAGGCACGTCCGTTGGATTAGCATTTGAAAGCTGTGTTTGTGTAAGCTCTAAGCTCGCCGATAGCAACCCTCAATGGAAAAAGTATGATGGATCGCTCGCATGCATTTGTTTTCAAAACTCAATAGCCCTCATATTATACTTCAACCAACACTCGAACGCATTCGGAATAAGTAAAGAGACTGTATGGATGTAAGGAAAAACTGAATATAGAGTGAAATGCGGTGTTGAGCGCCATAAACGTAGCAAATTCTCTTCCCATGCCTTTTTCAGATACACAGTTTACTGTCCTACTATCGCGGTCTATTTTTACTTTTTGTTTGATGCTATTACGAAATGCGTGAGGTAGGATCGCCGAGAATCCGAGCACAGAGTGTTTATATTTTTCTGACCTTGTAGAACATAAAATACTTAAAACTTCTTATAGCGAACTAAATGTAATAAATCTTATTCTAATACTATTCTGACTTTAAAGAACAGATTTAACTAGTCGTAATAAACAATAGCGTAAAGAAAACACATTCACGATAAATGGTCATGGCTCAACAACGAAAAATTACACCGAACAGAAGCGTACAGGCAAACGACAACAAGATCAAATTACACTGCGCATGCACACGATATTGGGCCATAAATCCGAACAACAGTATGACAATATCATCCAAATAAGTGTGCACGCGATCCCGGCCTTTCCCACGTAGCTGTCACCGGCCGTAGCGCAGGCACTACACGCGGCCTATCGCCGCATCTACACCACTCCAGTGGACAATCGTCCTAACAAAGCCTCACCGGCTACAACGGACCCAATCATTTCCCACGCGCTAACGGTCGAGCCTCAGCTGAGATCCTAGTTTGAATTTATAGCGACTCGCCTAACTCTACGAACTACGTCCAATCCCGGCCAACAGTAATCCAGCAAGCGCACGACGCGAGTCGAACCCGCATTGTAATGTTCGCACGAGATGAGATCGCTTGCCACAGACGCCGAAACGACGCGTCGAGATGGCGATACAAAAGGATGACCGATAACTTGTGTATTCTTTCGATGACAGAAGAAAACATTGTTTGCGTTTGTGAACAATAATCTTAAAAATTCACCGTCATCTCGCTTTTGAGAAACGTCCGTCTAACATGAAAAATTTGATTCATTGTCTTTTGAATTTAAATACTATTCCCATTCCAGATTTAACTTCGGAATAAATTTGCGAAAATGGTCAGATACATTTAGCGAAATTAATTTTCCTCTAAGAAGTAAATTGAAGTCGTTTTATGTGCAGGTTTACAAAAGTTTTAGCATCCGCGTAGTAGGGTACAACACGCCTGCAATAATTAAAGTACACTTATCGCAAATGATGCGGAAAATTTTGCAAAAATGAGGTCGAAATGAACATTCATAATAGTCGTTTATATATTTATGTTGCAGATGCAATTATGGAAATAACGTAATAATTTGCCGCAGGTGTAACGTTATTAAGGTAAATTATGTTAGGAGGGATAAAAATGCATGAATGCGTGAATCTACACGGTAAATTTTGATTTGATATGGTGTAATACAATATGCGGCAGGTCGGCGCGCGGTGACGAGGCACGCTCCCAGTTTACGCTATTCCCGGCGGGCCTAATTTTAACCATCTGCGTCTCCCAGTCTAGTTTTAGGAAGTGGGCCGACTTGGATTCAGCGAATCAATCGACTCGAGACTTCCACTCGCGTCCGACCGCTACTCGAATGCACGTCGTGGAAACGACTTCGATTCAACTCGAGAATTATTGGATCTTATACACAATTAACTGCAATATGGTGGCAGTTAACAGAAATAATGATCTTATACCGGCAATCGTTTACTTTGTGCCTCACTCTGGGATGAAATTACAAGCAAAGCTCTTAATTGGACTCGGATTATATCAGAGAGCGAATGACGCAATCGTCAAATGCCAATCGGGGGATCTATCGCAGATGTTTGCGGATTGCGCAACTGGAAGCATAATCGCAGGTCCAATTATCGAAATGACCGAGACGTCGGGCGCATCAAGCGGGAGGATACGGTCCTGGCTAAATCTATAATGGATGAGGCGCGTCCCGCGTCAATCCAGTAAACGAGATCGCATAAACGCAAACGCGCATACATAACTAAACAGGCTGAAACAATCGATGCGCGGTTATTCATTAATCTAATGGAATTAAGCGTCGCGCATTGGGGAAACGGGGCGCGTTCGAGCGCAGCGGCGAATAAATTTCAATTAGAGCAATCAGGACGGTCCGTCGCGGAAGTTTCTGGATACGATGGGCACGGGATAACGGAGTCGCACCTTGCATACAAAACTCGTCATGTCCAACGCATACAAAGGAGGACCTCCGCAGTAAATCATTAGAATTGCGGTAACCAAGATGTGAGCGGAATCGTGCTTGATACAAGTTCGAGATAATGATGTTAGGATTTCGGATTAGTTGGCACTCGATTCTAGGATGTCACCATGAGACGGGCGCTTTCTTTCCAGCACGCTTACGCATGACGTACACGTGTTTCGCTCAGACAATATCTCATCGTTGTGTTTTGCTTTCCATTCTCTGCGATAACTAGTTAGCATTCCGTTAGCGATGCGTAGGTGGGTGCAGTGTTTCAATAATAGAAACGTAGATAAACTTGTTGTTTTAACTTCAATAACCGAATGTCAAAGTAAGGTTGTACTTTGAAAAATATGGCATGTCTTTTAGATGTCAACATTTAGATAAGATGAAGATGTATTGCGCGAATGGCACGTAATATTATTTTCAGACACGACATGATCACATCGAACAATATATTCGTCACCACTTGCGATCACTTTGTCGCCCTTGTAACTACGTTAATAATATTAACGTGTCAAACATAACACAAATACAATGTAAGCATAATTCCCTGCGGCAAAATTTGCGAACGCGATTCTCGGCAAGTCCGTACGCCAATTTGTAAGCGGCGACATAAACCGCGGGTGTAACGAAGGCCCTAAACAACGATATAAGCGGTCCCATCAACTCCCCGCGAAATATCTCAACGGTTGACAAGCGGGCGACCCAAGAAGCGAACTCGGACTTTACATTCGCCGACGTAACGAGCGAAGACGCCGACTCGCCCATTGTATTTATGCCTACACAATTTATTTATTCGGCAAACATTACGGAGACACAAAATCTCGTCCATAAATACATGTGAAAGCACGTATCAAGTATCGGAATGCAAACGGCGGAGCTCGTGTCTGAATTATGCAACAGTACGGCGCGGGCTCAGGTCTGCCGTAATAGTACAAGGAGTGGACGCAACTCCTAAAATAATACCCGCTGAGCGACCGCGCCCTGGCGCACCAACGGCGGAACTCTCCCATCAATCCATTATGACGCTTCCAGCTTCCTCTAAATCAATCATGACCCACTTTTGCACGAGAAAATGTTTGTGCGACGGGCTTCTTAACATTCACGATGTAGCCGGCCATTAACGTAGTCGGTAGAAACTTAGTTAAGAATGTAGTACTAGATTTAAGACTACCAGCGCGACTATTTCGCAGCAGTGTGTACGCAATGCAACATTTCGCGGTAAGATATCTCCCACGATCATGATTTTGCTAATAAGCATTTTAAGCTGGCTATTTCCTTAAATTTAATATAAAACAAAAAGTCAATTTATATAATTATTGTTTTTTTTATTACATTCGTGTTGAAGAATTTATTTACTGAAATGCAAATCAGTGATATTCCTACCACGTGAAGTGTGATGACGAAAATAAATGCCACCTCAAAGGATAAAATTACAGTTCTCATAACATTATTGATGTACAACGGTATACTTAGGGCCTATAATATTCAGTAATACGATTGTTCAATTATTAGTACTTGCGGTCAGATGATGAAGACATTTCTGCGATTGTCGGAACTCGGGACAATCAATATGGGTCCATTACAAAAATGACACGGCGCGAATCGGTTGCACGGTTCACTCATGGATGTTTTCACCAAGCCCGACCATATTCCTTCCAATCTCTTCATTTTACCGCAATCGGTGACACAGTAAAGGCGGTTTTTCGATTATTACCCTTATGGAGGATTTACGGTGGGTCCATACATCTTTCGCCGGGGTGGTCGGCCGGTGCGACGCTAATTACAGGGCCGGGTCGATCATTTAATGTGAATTTCGCAAACATTAAATAATTAAAAAAAATTCAAGCCGACGGTGCGTTCAAGCGCGGAATAATAAATTAATGATTTCGACGAGCGCAACGCTCTACGCCGCGATACATTGGATTTTAGGGCAGCGGCTCAACCGTATAATGAATCTCAAAATATGCTACATAATTATAAAAAAAATCATTCAGTTTTACCTCCTAATTAGTGTGATAATTAAAAAGAAACCCTGCCTATTTTCGGTAAAACTTTTGACCATGACCAATGTACTTAGAAAAGTCGATTGGACATGCCAATTTAAAATGAATCCGAAACGAAATCTTTCGAAAGTTATCGAAATTCAAGCTAAATAATGCGATGATGTATCATTTTTTATTTCACGTTAGAGACATAATTGCGGCAATAACGCATAAATTACGACGAGTCTGAAAGCCGATATTAATGTCCATACAATCTACAATCAAGATAAGAAAACTATAAAAGAAACAAAAACTAGAACAATAGCTTTAGAACAACGTTCATTAACTGATGTAAGGAGCGGCGAAGAGAGTGGTGCCAATGATATTGTTGTTAATCCTTAAACCACACGCGGTGACGATTACAACGCACCTATTAGTCAAATTAGGCTCATTGTTGAAACACGTCAGGCTTGCACAAGACCAATCGGTTTACAGGCGGACAATTATGTAGCCACATTAGCCACACAATACGATGAGTCAACAGAAATTGCGTCTTGAGCGTTTATCAAAACAATAGTATTGATAAGTTAATAAACCGAGGTGCGAGACGGCTAACGAGCGATTACCGACCGCCGTCTAGAATAGACGCACGCGTCTCGTACGAGCGCGCGGAATACGTTATGGAAGCGGGTGAGTCACCGGCCCATCGGAGAGGCGGGCCCAAGATTGTCAACATCTAAAAAACACCGAGAATTTACGACCCGTGTCGATAACTCTTATAGTGGCGGCACTTTTTTTCCAAACCAGCGCCGTGCCTTGAAATAGAATAAAGGTATCGTCTGCGGAATTCGAGGAAGAAATCCCGCTCACTGAAAGCGAAATCGCATGTTTTGCGGTGTTACGAAACAAGACGGCGAATTCGAGATTAGGAGATCTGCTCATAGCGAGGGCACTGACCGAATTCCACATTTATACCGCTAATTCATGCACAAGAGCATCTGCATCCTACTAACGCGTTACGAGCACCAGGCGCGGTACACGGCTAATTCCGTATACATTCGCGCCAGAGTTCATCCGTTACGCTCCTTGAATACTTAAACAATCATATTTATGTATATGACTTAGCGGAGAGAAAAGAATTCACAGTGCCCCAGAAAAAGGAGAAAATGCCGCTAAATCGAAACAAAACTTGCGTGGGATTTGTATACATATATGCCAGACAAAAATAAAATCCCAGATAGAATTATAAACAGAGTAAACGATTTAGAATAAGACCCTCATGGGAGGTACTTATCTGTCGTAATCATAATTACTGATTGAATATTTCCATTGGATAGACTTATCGAGAGTGTGTGAACAATGAGCCCGTTGGCGCAGACATGTTATTCCCGCACGTCAAATACGACCGACCCACCTGACCACGAGAGATTTTTATCAAAGCAAGCGCGAAACGAAAGAATCGACGTAATCGATTTCAACATATCAAAGCTGACAAGCGTTATTCGAGGTCGGGGGCGAAGGCTCAGTGGGCGCCGGATGGCTTCGAAATTAAAACGATATGCAAATGAGGAGCGAGGATTAATCGTCGGGCGCAATCGATGGGACGGCAGCGAGATCGGCCACTGAGTACAAATCGATGAATAAATAGTGTCCGATTAGCGGTGTGAGGTGTGTTCGCCGGTAATGGATGAATCGAATGGAATCGGCGACTTCCATTGGTGAATACTGAATACGAAGCATTTAGCAATATCCTTCTAAAGCTCAAGATTACTAAAGCTAATATAAGAGCATAAAAATAGAAACTTTCGTGGTCCGACAGCGGCTATACCTCCACATTTATTTTTACTAAACATGAGCAATGTTCCTAACTTAATATATAGATTAGAAGGAAATCATAAATGAGATTTATTGAGGCATTCCAAGTTAGGTCTCAGGGATAGGAACGTTATAGCAATCGATCTAGAAATTGCTCTATCTAGATTTAGTCTCAGATATGCATGACCTCTTCCTTAACTTCTATGTTTAGTAAAGAATCCACACCTGTCTCTTTACTTCTTCTACTACTTAAAAATCGTTGACAATCTAATTATGGTTATGTTCCGTAAGAAATGTTACCATTTACAGTTTATCAGCATATATTACTGGTACTGATTTGTATAATATTATCGCGTGAAATATTTAAATTATTTATTTATTACATAAATAAAACAGATATCAAAATTCCGCTTCCGCAAGGGGGGAAAGCATCCGTGTTACTCGAGTTATCCTACCGTTCAACGCAAGCTTCAGGGCGCCGAATATGACAGGGGAAATTATAACGATCACTCTCCAAAACCTCCGAATGTAAATTTCAATTAACTTCTTGATAATCCGGATCACATGGCCTTCGGTCTCAGGGCCCGAAGCCCTTGATAATTGGAAACTGTCTCCAGTATCAAACAACACCTGCTACTTTGTTAAGAATATTTTTTATTCCTTTGCATTTTTAAAGCCAGGATAAACTGGTGCCAGTATAGTCTATTTTCGTCGCCGATAGGATATAATGAACGGTTCGAATCGATCCGCAGCGGTGTCACTAATAAATATTGTATCTACATAACGTAATAATAGGCTAAATAAATCTGCTTCTGAACACGGCTTTTACATTTTTTTCCATTTTATTCGTATTTATACACGCACTTGGATTTCAGCTGCTATTTTTCCTAGACTATTTATAACAGTTATAGAGAAAACTTTGTTTTCAAAATGGAAAAACTAATTGCGATAGAGTCAAGAATATCAATAACAATTACTATGTATCTTATGAAAGGCCGATTCATTCATTATAACGATTCAATAGGAACGCATTCAGCCGCTCCCGCTTCTGAGGCGTCACTCTAAGACCGTGCAACCGGTTTTTAACGATAATTACAAACTCATTCCAAACATTATTATTTGCTACCGATCACAGCTCTATGGCTTTCGACAGCGCTTCCACGTCCATCATCAATATCATTGATAGGATTCTCAGATGAATGATTTATTAAACGCCGGTGGCCAAATTGATTTCAAACTAATAGATTGAAATGGAAATGTTTAACGGCCATATGATTTACTGTGTCGTTTTTTAATATGATGTTTAAGCTGTCCATATTTATACGGTGCCCAATAGCTCTGAATAGAACCGTGAAATTGTCAGTCATTTTGTACATTCACTTTGGTGTCTGTTTTTATCAAAATGTATCTGTCAATTTCGATATGCAATCGCTTATGTGCAACTTTCGGGTGTCATTAACAGAAATTCCTCGAAAATTCGTTGCGCAAAATGCGTCGCAGAAACCCGTTTTCGAAAACTGCTCAAATCCTCAAAAATTAAGACTTCAATTACGAAAAAAAATACCCGAGAGCTACTTATTTACAATAATAACAACAAAATACTTTATTGCCTTTATAAATGTATATTACTCTTCTTATCGATTTAATTTACAAGCTTACCTAGAACGTGACTATCCCGATAGTCTAATCGATGCCTCCGGACGGTATCTGGAGCTATCGATATCGACGCCAATTAAATAGCAAAACGGGATTTACTCTAGTGCCATCTGAACTACCGTTGTGGATGGTGCGACATGTGGGGGTGAGATAGATGAGCGTGAGAGTAGGGCTGCCCTAGCGAGCCGATGGGGAGAGGTGAGGGGCAGGGCGGGTGCTGGTGGTGGTACTGCTGTATCGGCGACGAGGCCAGTGGGTGGTGATCTATGGGATACTGCGCGGAGCCCGCGTACGCCAATTGCCTCACCTTCATATCCTCGTCAACTACGTTATATGTGAGCTCGGTTTCCTCGAAGCCGGTGGCCGCCATCCGCTGCTCGCTGGTCGTGGGAGGGTCGGGCGAATTGAGACAGGTCTGTATGAGCCGTTTGCCCGAATCCGACGTGATCATCGGCTGCAACTTCCGCGTTGCGAACGTGTATACGTGTCCGGTCTCGGACGCGACTAGTAGCATCACTTGTGTACCCGTCAGGGTCGAAAGCTCGTATGCCTGGAAATAAAGAACAATAATTAACACTTCTTCACACTTGGAATTGAATTGCAAATTCATAGTCTGATTTCAACGGAAGGGTACAACCGCGACATACGAATTCATTTTTTAATTTACAATGTTGGAACCGAACGTGCAGGTTATCTTATATTAAATAATCTCTGCATCCACGTTTTATATCTTAGGATTATATATTAGGATTAGAGCCATATCTGTGGTCGTGCGTAGATACGTTGCTACTCTTGAGAACTGAGATGGTCGCGTCGCTTGTACCAGCAACCGCACCTCTTTACCCTAACTAAATATAAGAATAGATTATGAAACCATCTTAATTCTCAAAAGTAGCAACTAGTTTACGTAGGATTAGAGATACGGCATTGGTCCTGTTGTGGACGTCCATTGGAGTCAGAAATGCTCACTTACTATTCTAGTGTCTAATAGGTTTTGTGAACATTTGCATGGTCGCAATAAAATATAATTTATAATATGTAGTTTTTGTGCTGTACGCATACTATATTGTATAGTCACTAGTTATCTATATATAAAATTTTATTTTTAACTTTGTTACGAAATACGAATAATCATGAAATGTAACTTCACACAGATAATTTATTGGTTCAATGTATTGATTCCAAAAGTTATGTCACCAAACAATAAATAAGTTATTGTTTTGATTACGACTATATCGGTTTTATGCCTCATTTTACGATATACTCGATATCGATCATTTCCCAATACGCCGTATTCGATTAATCATATCCTTCCTATTATTATATAACAGTGAAACGTTGTCCGTTTGTTTATTTGCCTGTGTTCCTTTAACGCAAAAACTAATTTAATTAACTGCAAATTTTATGTCTGTACCTTTAGTCTCATCATAGGCAATATAATCGCATATACACATAAAGATAATAGCATTTTAAAGCAATATTTTATCATTCCTTTCGCTTATAACAAGCACATAAGTTTATATAATATATCACCGCCAAAGGCACAGTCTAACGTTACCGGGTAACACTGAATGGTGTTTCCCAACGAGACAAATAAAAAAAATCGCCTGGACATTTGTATGCACTCCAAATAGAAGACGAGACCTAATTACAGTCAAACACAAATATGTTGCTACTTCTGCAGATTAATCGCCGTAAACGTAAGTAAACCCGCAAGCGTACCTTTCAACGAATACACAAGCATTGCTTCACACTAGAAATCTAAATTAGAATTGGTACAGAAACATTGGTCCTGTCAGGTCCGACCTTTCACCTCTCCCACGCCCCGTAATTCGTAAGCAAACCTCCGCACGTTTCGGGAGCAAGATCACTCTCACGGCACTCTTTGTGTGTGCCGAGGGAATTATCACACCCACAAGCGCCACCTACACAATTTGAACCAATTTACATGTGCCGACGACACACACCAAAATCGACCTCAAACCTCCGATATACGGACCTTTAGACAAATTGATGGACGGACAATGCGATGGGCGCAATTGACGAAATTGCGGTAGCTTTTCACGCCCAAATTGATGCTAAGCGTAAAGTAAACCTGAAGGCTTCGCCCAACCGAACGCGTAATTTTTACGTTGGAAGTACCAAACGAGAGTACAGGCCACCTGATTTTATACGGTTCAGACATCACGTTCAGACTCAAACAAGACTGAAGCCTGAGGTCGTGCGCAGATGCGTTGCTCCTCTTGAGGACTGAGATTATCGGCTCGTTGTAGCCGGCAACAGCACAACATCCTTTGTAACTGAAAAACAAGTGTTATTATACGGCGCATTACAAATTCAGCAACGGTACCTCCCCGCTATAAAGCCAAGCGTTGCATTTTTTACGAACTTCGTTTGGTAGTATCTACCACACATGTTTTTTTTTAATTGTGACTAAAAATCCTGTAAGGATTCATCAGGACATATCTCTGCCTATATAATACGAATGTCTATAACTACAAAATCACCAATAAAACCAAGATTGAGGGATCACAATGAACAAAAAATAATAAAACGCCTTTTTTAATTGTATGTTGACATGTCCAATTTGTGAGTTATGCGACGTTAAAACGCGACGTCAAAACGCTACAACGCATCGTTCACGCGTTCTGTTGGTTGAAGCCTTTAACGCGTAGGGTACAGGTAGGTGTGAGGCCTTTTAATGACGATTTCGAATTCAATCTTGATACAAATTTGCGTTGCGTAACTCCGCACGGTGATTTTACGTTTCGCAAACAATTACGCGGTAATGACTATTATGATGATTGTAAGGGCGTTACGAGTAATCTTTATTAACATTGAATAGAAGTATACTGGTGATGTTCAACTGACGTTAGGTTTTCACTAACGCCCGTGTATAGACGATCTACGTGGCGCAGTGATCTCCATAACGATACGCCACGCAAAGGTTCCAGGTTTCATTCTTGGTCAGGCAGAGATGTGAATGATAAATTTAGATTTTTGTACTTGGTCTGGGTGTTTATGCACTTGTTTTGTCTCTATCCATGGCATCCACAGTACAGGGAGTTTTAATGTGGCGTTATGTTGTGAATAAAACGTATATTAGTATCCAGCATTCTAAATGGAGTTTGGATTCCACTCAATTGAATTCTAGACAAACGCTTACTGTCGCTTATTTTCAGAACTAACTACTACGAAAGGGTACTTACACCAAGATTAACAGTCTGACACCTGTCATTATATACATGTTACCCACCAAAATTTTATATGTATGATTTTTTAAACCGTTTATCTGTAAATAGTGTAAAACAAAGTCGCTTTCCGCCACCTGTACGCTTAGAGGATAAAAATTACGGATTTTAATGCGGTTTTTATTCATAGGCAGAGAGATTCAAGTGGAAAGTTAACATGTATATGATAGAAGGGAAAAGACAAGAATTTCAAAGATTTGTAATGCGATGTCGTAAAGCATTCTTGAGAATTCGACACAAGCACAAACTATCAGCACCGCCAGGAAAAACTCGCTTACTTCGTAGAAGTTTTATTGGAA
>DWON01000478.1:0-32805 GCA_018251015.1 Phocides pigmalion okeechobee | reverse complement strand
TCAGATTAAATGTCACGTTTTCAGTGCTTGTTGAAGCCTCTTCTTCAATGGGTTGTGAATTTAACATTTCCTCTAAGTCGGTTTCAGTCAAATCTTCACCTTGCGATTCAAGCAACTGCTGAATATCACTTGATTCTATTGGTTGGAATCCATCTCGTCCTATTCCACTCGCAATTTCGGCAATGTTCGCAGTTAAAGTTTGAATTTGCACAGAGCCTTCCTCATTTTCCTTGATCAAAACAGGCCATAGTCTTTTCCAGCATGATTTCAATATGTATGGCTTCAGTTCTTGCAATGTCTTTTATGTTTATGATGCATTTTGCTATGTAAAATTTCTTCCAGCATTCCATTACATTCATATCAGGATCACATTCCATATTATCCAGTATGATTTTGAAGGTTCGTCGAATGTAATATAGCTTGAAGGCCTGGATTATTCCTTGGTCCATAGGTTGAAGGTAAGAGGTAAAAATGTTACGCAGTTTCGTCTGCATTAAATACTTGCTCAGGTGTATATCCTCCACTAGCTACCAGGTTTGCAAATTTTCCTGGATATCTATCTGCTGCAGCAGTATCTGCAGATGCAGCTTCTTCAACGATTTTAATGCTATGCAATGATTGTCGCACTTTAAATTTATTGAACCAACCTTCCGATGCTTGAAATCCTTCATCTGTACATTCTCTACCACCACTACCACTAGGTTCTTTCAAATGTGCTTAAAGACGCTTTGCCTTCTCCCGGACCATTGGACCACTCAGAGGCACCCATTTTTGGTTGCGGTCTTCGATCCACAATGACAACGCCACTTCCATTTTTTTATTGCTGATCAAACAATTTTCGCTGACAATGAAGTTGAAGCTACAGACGACCTTATTTTATCTTCGGATTTTTTTTTAATCGATCGTACTGTTGATTCGTTGACATTGAATGAACGTGATATGGATGCAAATGACTCTCCAAGGCGTAAACGATCAAGCATTTCTATTTTCACTTACACACTGTTATTTTTCGCAACGCCATTCGTTTTTCATTTTTTTAGTCGATATTATAAAATAGGCAGGCAGCGGAAGCGATGTGTTACTCGATCACAATATTTGTAACGAATGGACAAGTAAAATATTAAAACAACTAATGCGGTTCTTAGCAAAGGACGGAATGTTTAATTGTAGAAGCATTCAATAATATACTTTATGTTTTGAGTAATAAGTTTGTTTTATCTAAAAACTTTGTTTGTTTACAAAAACACCGACCGCGGCAAAGGCGCCTTACCTCAAAGAAACCGTCGAACGAATAAAACAACGCCGTTGCTTATGAAAACGCAATCTGGGCGTATTTGTAATAAGGTTTATTTTATTTATCTTTTTATTAGTCCATTTGCCGACGCGTTGACAAAAGATACCGAATGCTTTTTATTTAGGTACTTACATAATATGTATCTACCGATTCGATCCGCGAATAAAGCAATCTTAGACCGCGAATATAGGACTTGAGTAGCATTTTTTTAATCCGCGTATAGTGAAAACGCGAATGAAGGAAGCGCGAATAAAGAGCTTCTACTGTACATAAAAATATAACAGAAGCTAAGAATATTAAAAGAATAATATGTAAGAATATTAAAAGAATAATAAACTTACTCCATATATGGTGTATGAATGTCCCTCAGTTCTAGAACGCTTGTCAATATCTTTTCTTTGGAAAACCACCTGACCTCTGTGTGATAAAGGAGAGTGCGATGAAGCAAACCCATATTTTCACAAATAATTCTGAATAGCCGGGTTTGCAAGGCTTTGCCTTTGATTGAATTCACAATTTTTATTACTTTCGTAAGCACGTCAATTAAATCAGAACGTAAAACCTTAGCTGCCAGAGCTTGACGATAAAGAAAACTGTGTGTCCATGATGCATTTGGCATTATTGATTTAATCTCGCAACGAGTCCCCTTTTTTTGCCTGTCAAGGCTTTCGCTCTATCGTTGCAAGTAGCTATACATTTTTTCCAATCAATGTCTTAGTCGCAAGTGCTTTCTAAAAACATATCGTACAAACACTGGTCAGTAGTATTTGCAAAAAGTGCTTTGCAAAGTTTTTTTTTCTGTGATATTGTCATCTGTCATTACAGAATCTTCGAGTTCTGTATATACTCTCTATTCTGATAATATCCACGACTCTAATGTTACTACCTAGTTTTATTATCTGTCGTATGAGATCGTCTGTAAATGTTTTGAATTGATATTTATTGACCTCATTTTTTTTAAATATTTTTATACAAATAAAAGCATTCCATGTTACGAGGTCCAAGAGATGAAATATACATTTTCATTTATGTACCTGTATTGTAATTGTAATTTTATTTTATTATGACTTACCCACTGATGATGGCCAATATGCGGCGGTGATGTATTTTCGTTTCTTTCAGCCATATTAACTTGTTATCCTCTCTGCAGGCCAGTAGGGCTCATGGATTGTTGATTGTATTGTTGGTAGGACTTATTCAATATTATTTCGCTTTGTACACGAGCGCGTGTACAAAAGCACAGACGTCTGAACTGCCTGGCGTACTCCTTGTACGCCAAGCAGTTCAGGCCTCTGTGCCTTTGTACGCTTGCCTTTGTACGTAGTTTTCGAAAGCTTCATACTGTTGTAATATCCATAAATACATGTCCTTTCATTAGACATGTTTCCAGAAGTTTCATCACAATTCTTTCAGTCTTTTTGCCAAGTGCAGTTGAATCGGAATCGTCTTTACTGCAATACATTATCAAATTCAAAACCATCAGCGGATGTCAGCTTATAGAGTTTTATTCCATATCTTGCCTTCTTTGAATTAATATATTGACGAAAGTAAAGACGACCTTTAAATAATATCAAACATTCATCAATGGATAACTCTTTAGTAGGAATGTATATGCAACGAAAATTATTTGTAAGTTCTTCAATAAAATTCAAAACTTTTTTTCTCTCCTTTGGTATCATCTTCTGCGACACTTATACATGTCATCCAGCATGTAGATTAAGGAAGACCTAAGGTGCCTGGGGATGCTCTTGCAAGCATGAGTGTCTTGAAATTATTTTGCGGAAACACCATTACTGGTGGTAATGCAGTTCCACTGGCTGAAACTATGCAACAGGTAGTTATTAAAGTTCTTCTCTCAGCACTAATCACGTTGTTTAGCTGCCTTTATGATTTAGACGCATAATTTTTTTGGCTTTTGACCTGTGGTTGTACCAGTTTCGTCTAAACTGAACACCCTTGTGCCATCTCCAAAATTAGGAGCATTAACGACACAGAACACTTTCAGCTAACGTCTGTAAAATTTCTTTCAGTTTTGCCAGAATAGACCATCAGGTTCCTGGTATATCCTTTGTCTGAAAATAATTTGAAAACTTTCATCCCGTACTTGTGCCGTTTGTAATATACTGCCTAAACATAAGACGATCTTTCCAGGGGATGACACTTTCATCAATACACACCCTATTACCTGGAGTATACGCTTCTTGAAAGTTGTGTATAAATTTATTGACAATAAGACGTATTTTGTAAAGACGGTCATCGGGAGGAGGTTGTGAGTTATCAGAAAAATGAATAAATTTGAGAAGAAGTTCAAATCTATTACGTGGCATTATTTTTCTTGTCAAAGGAATCTGATATAATTCGTCTTAAAATAATAATCACGCCAATAATCACGGAACGCAGGAAGCTTGATTAGACCCATCCATCCAATAAGCGCTAAGAATCTCATCATTTCAGGCTTATTTGTTGTATTCCACTGATGTAATCTTGAACCAGTAGAAACCAACAAAAACATAAACATTATAGTTGGATTCTACGAGTCACCTCCCTCTCGAAGTTGGACTTACCCATCCGGATCGTTTGATCCAGGTAGATGTATTCGTCCACGACCTCGAGAGGAACTCCATCAACAACTGGGAATCGGTAAGGGTGTGACATGGACATTAGACATGATCTTCGTCTTGTCCATGTTCATCTTAAGACCCACCCGTGAGGCACTATTAAGGTCACTTAGCATTATGCTGAGGTCACTTAGCGACTTCGCCAGGATCACTATGTCATCAGCAAAACGAAGGTGTGTGAAGAAAATTTTGATAATTACTATAGAATGATATAAAATACTTATTAAAAATATATAATAAAAATTAAAGCATACTTCTAAGTCACTGATTTGTTTATCTGCAACCTTCTGTTCTTTTGGAGTTTCATTGTCACCATTTACAGTTTTATTTGCCTCTGTGCTATCAGTTTTCTCATCTTCAACAGTACTATCTTCTTCTCCATTGTCACTTTCCACCAACACCTCTTTAATCCATGCCGTTTTGTCATTCACATGAGCCTCAATGAATTCTGCAAATAATGGGTCTTCTTTATGCTATAAAACATAAATAAAAAATATACATACAGTAATAGTTATCACAATATTAGGTAGGAGGAATTGAAAATGTACAAAAACAATATAAATGTGGCATAAAGCTCTACAAATGTAGAAGTTTGTAACAAAAAAGTATATCAATAAGCTCTGTAGTATCAAGAGTTGGCTCTTTGCAGTATGATTAAATGTAGAAGTTTCATGGATCACTTGGGAAGCGTCACTAATCTATTAATTCCACTTAAAGTCAGTTCCAGATGCATCATTTCTCCTGAGAACTACAATGGTTGTGTCATTTGTGACCCAGTAACAATATCTCTTTACCAATCTCACAAACAACAAGTGCGGAAATATTTCCTTGGTTAAACCATAGAGGTTCTACCACCTCTAAAGTTTAACAGTGATAATATTTGGGATCTAGCAATTAAAACTTAGTTAAAGTGAAAGTGAAGTAAATAATTTTATTTTATTTATGGTTTCAGAAAAGGTAAAAAGGTTCAGCATACCTTTTTGAGAAGCTGCTTAATTTTATCCTTGCTCTTTTCAATTTTTTTCTCTTTTTTCTTAGCACTTTTAGAAGTTTGTATATCATTCTCATGGAGTTTCTTATACGCTGTACTGTCAGGGGCATATTTACTCCAAGCTCTTGGTTTTTTCTCATCACCCAAGTTGGCACAAACTTGGACGTTGATCTTCAAGGAGTTTATGCATGTTCCATCAAAATATTCTTTAGCGGCTGTTGCTTGTTCCTCAGTTCTAAATCCAATAAAGCCAAAGTTCCTGAATTTACCGTCTTTAGTGTATTTTAATTGTACATCAGTAATTTCTCCTTTTTCACTAAATATATCTTTTAATTTTTCTACTGTAACCTAAAAATAACAATTTTATGTTATCAGAATATTACATGATTACTTGTTTAAATAGTCTCGCGAGGAAACGTACGTACCTTATTTGGTAAGTTTTTCACTATAAGCCGCGACATTTTTATTTGTTAAACTTATATGTAACATGAAGAAAAGCAAAATTTTTTGAATATCACATACACAACAAAACAGTGGTGTTGCAATTGCAAGACTTCAACTTACATAAAAGATTTAATTGTGTGGAAAATATATGTGACCGTTAAATGTTTTTAATAATTCAAAAGTTTAATATATTGGAAAATAACAAAACATTCATAACAATAATAATACACCACCTCGTGCTAGCCAATATTTCTGACAAATGACAGTGATAGCGGACAGCTGCTGTTGACATTGACATTACCGTAACTATGAGCGAGTCACAAGTCACAGACGTCATGAAGTATTGTAAGGAACGAAAGAAATACACAAACCTCCAGTACTATGGTCGCATAAGTGTTTGGTACCCCTGGGCATGGACCTATTCAGGTTCTGGATAAGAGTCTTATAAGCATGTCACTTATACAACTGCACTGATTACGGGCCACGGGCATTCGAGTGCCACGAGTATTCGGGCCACTTTATATGTTAATACCCATTGGCAGCTTGTTTCTTCACAAACTTGTGGGCATCCCTGACTATTAAATATTTAATTTGTATCCCTGACTGTAGTGCTTGTTTAATTATTGGTTTAACGATTTACATTCTATTCTTTTTACGTAACTTATTTATTATATCTGTGTATATATGGCGTATATCGTGGACAGTGTGCAAGTGATTGTCATTTCGACATTTAATGTCAATATTATGACATTTAGTGAACAAGCCGGAATAGGGTGAATGAAAAGGAGGAATTGTTTTTATTCAATTAAATATAGGATATATATTTCTCCAGAAATCAATTACGTTTTTATAACACAGTTTAAGACCATTTAACGAGAATATTTCAATACCAAATTAAAGATGTCGACTGCAATGACATTTGGCCAGAAACAGTTTATTCCTACGCCGCCTGATAAGGGAAGTTTTCCACTGGATCATGATGGATTGTGCAAAAAGACGATGACCAGGTATATGAACTGTTTATTCAGTAATAACAACAACAATTCCTTGTGCAGAGAAGAGGCTAAGGAGTATTTGGCATGCAGAATGGAACATAATCTGATGGCTAAAGAAGACTGGTCGAATTTAGGATTTAAAGAAACCAATGAATAATATATATATATATATATTTAAGTGTATATTGTAAATAAGTAGCGTTGGCGCGTAGCGTGTATGAAGTTAAAATAAATTTTATTCAATATAAAACCTTACTCTATTTTCTTATTTTCTTATTTCCTTCAATTGATGAACAGTTTTTTTAAATACAATTATATGTGTATCCTTTATATATAATGTCATGAGATCAGGTTACGAAAGGTAATAGGCACAGTTCATCACAGCTTAATGTCAATTATTGTTATAAGTGAACACATCTTGGAAGAGTAAAAGGTATTGAAAATTCTTAGATAAGAAAGTAGATGTGGAGATTAAACAGTTCTGATATTGTTTGGAATTGAATTTTCTAGAAATTCCTTCTACAAACCATCTAATTATTATTTAATTTATGAGGTACTGTTCTTGTAGTTAGGAAAGTGGTGTGCTATCTTATGAAAAGTAGACACTCATAAAAAACGTTGCAAACTCTGTTTATGTCAGCAATTATAGAATCATTTCACAGTATTGTTATGGAACATAGAAACAGTCAAAACAGGAGTTTAAAAAAAACCTCGGTTCATGTTCCCCTTTTTTTATCTTAAATAGATACCTTATGGACATGCAACCCCAAATAGTGTCACAGGATTAGAAGTTGATAATCCTGAGTACATGTAAGCATAGTCTCCAAATATACATATGAGGTTAACATCTATCTTTCATCACCAGGCGATTCATCTGTGATTGATTTTTGGTAGGGTTCTGGTGTTGGCTACAAATGTCCATTGCCAGCAACCACCGCCACTTTTATTTGGTAAAAAAAAATACCAATTAATAGCTGTAAGCTATACATATTTAGACTACTGTAGAATGGTTTGAATAGCAATAATTTGAAAATTTGTTTAAATTCTTGCCTACTTAGTTGTATTTTATACAATCGTTTATTGAATAATTATAATCTCTGAAGACATTTTTAAAATGTGCCTAATGTGTGCATGATTATTAGATTAATCCTAGTCTAAGACACCCAAACTAAAAATATTTTTAGAGTATTTTTTTTCCTTGATGTTTATAACTTTCAACATTGTTTTAATTTAAAATATAATAAATAAGAGTTCTCAAAAAATATTATTTTAACCTTAAATAGACCTGATGGATGTATAAAATATGATTAAAATATTTCTGATTTTTTTCTATTTACCCTACAATGGGATGTTTTTTAAAAAGTTTTTGTAGATGGCACCACTGAAAAAGCTTATTTCATTACACCGACGATACGCGGACAAATGACTGAATTATTGTATTTCTTAGCATCCGTTTATCATCTACGAATACACAGACGTAATGTCCGCCCCCAGTCTTGTAGCGGCGACGTAAACACAGTAGTTTTGTTCGCCTGTAATCCATACAAATTTGTCGCTACAACACAGTTATGTAGGAGCTGCAAGCGCATTGCGCCCAGAATTACACAGCAGTGTTAAAGCCGCAGGGAAAGTGTTAAAATAGCGTGGCGCATTTTTGGGACAAGAAATAAGATCTTATTATAAGCTGAGTATCAGCCTTTACTATCCTCTTGCTGAGTGTCTACTTACAGAGTGAAAGTAAGCCCATATAATTGGTGTTTACAGTATGTAATTTAGACAATAATATTGACGGTTCTATATCTTTTCCAAGTATATCATTGGCTATCTTCAATTTTTAAAAATGCACTTAAGCTACGAAATCTTATTATAGATGTAGTTGTGTGATGTATTGCAATATAATATATGGTATAGTTTCAATAATATTTAACCATCGCATTTAAAATATTAGGAATATTTTATTCAAACTTATATACATATGTATAGTAGTATATAGGCACATAATCAAATAGATTGTAGGTTAGTAACAAATTCCTTGAAAGATTATTTATTCTTCAAAAGTATTAATTATTTCTCATATTATGTTTCAATAATAAGTAAACTGTAAAAGATTGGGCAATAAAACAACAAATACTCATAGAAAAATCTTTATATTCATTGTAATAAACACATAACTTAAAATTTATAACTGCTATGGTTATATGAGTAGCTTATGTACTTGATTGAAGTGTTGTCAAATTTTGAGTTCTTTTTCGCCAATTGTAATGGCATCTTTTATAAAAGTAAATATCACAGTTATTATTAAATTATTTGTGACCAAAGAAATTGTAAAAAATCTAATATATCTATCTACTCTAGTATATGAGTGACTTGAGAGGTATAAAACGATTTAAAATACAAGTCAACTCAGTTGTCTTATAATATTTTAGGTCTATCAATCTTATAATTACGCATTTATAAGTAATCTTACAATTATTGTATATTTATCTGCTGATTGCACAAGATTATTAGTAACATGCATGGTATAATATTGATTATAATTCCAAGTATTAGGAAAAAGTTTTTTATATATGGTCATGAAACCAGCTATATAGAATGTATAAACATAAGAGGAAAAATACAAAAATATTTAAAGTGAATTTATTCTGTACAGTAACTAACTATCAAAGCACCATTTTCACACCACGGAGTTTACATTCTCTACTCATTGGCAAATCAATTTCAGATAGCTTTAATTATATCAGTAATATTAATTCACACCTAAGTCCATTCACTTATTACCTATATATGTATGCTAAACGATTATCTGGGTATAGCAAAGATAAGATTATTATGTATATAAAGGATTCAGACAAAACACTAACATATCTATTATGAAATATTACATAGATACCTACTAAAATAGTACAATAACATGTTAAAAGTTAAATAAATATTTTACAGTCCTACCTCTTTTAAACATGGACATGTATGTTTCCTTTATAACAATTTTATGTATATTAAGGCATCCTGTGGGCTCGATTGGTTTGTATTTATTACATCAATTGATACATCATCTATATTTAGATTACACAATTATCGGATTACACTGAACCTATTAATATTCAGTTACATTTATTTTCCTACAAAAATACTTTATTTTCACATTAAATACTGACATCGATCGACAATACAAACTGTACAGAAGCTATATGAGTGGTGTTATGTACCTTACATATCATAAAAAACCAAGCACTCGATCATATTGAGATCAAAATGTACATATAACATTACAAAAAAAATGCCTCATCTCTACAATTATGCTAAAATTTTACGTAATTAATTTTATTCGTAGACATTCAATTAATACTAAATAGGCAGTGTATCGTATGCAAGTGTCAATTACACTCAGACGTTTACGATATGTTGAATTAGAAATGCGTGTTGATGTTATTCTGTCTTTATCAACTTATACGACTTCAAAAATCATAATAAAGAGGAAGTACACATATGTTTAATACGTTTAAGACTTTGTGGTAGGCTTATCTTCCGATTCGTCATTTATCTACAATTTTTGTATGTATTTGAAATTAAAATATTTATTCTTTATCGGAAATAAATTATTCGCATAAGGTAAGACAATTCCTCCTATTGTTTCACACGGATATGATAAAGCCATCTTAATTTGAGAACGCAGTACTTACTTCTTTTATAATTTTCGTTTGTTATCCTAAAATTAGTTGCACTAAAGTCCGAGTTTATATTATCTAAAAATAAATAGGGTTCGTGTTTTAACCTGAGAGCGGAAAGAACAGTTTACAGTGTTGGAATATATGTAGCAATAACTATTAATACAGCTGTAAAGCTAATTAGAAGGTTGTTTTTGCAATATGTGGCAGTGGAACTAGGTGACCGAAGAGTTGAGCCAGGGGCGGGAAGTGCACGGAAGGGTGCTCGTCGCCCAGCGCGTTCCTCAGGGCACGCCATCCAGAACGGAGCCGAAGGAAGCTGTTTGTCCTGTTCAACACGCATCTGCAAGTCATTGAACTTCCAGAAGCCTTTCCCTTTGAAGAAGTACGTCTTTCCTGTGGAACAACAAGTAAAACGTACGATTGGTTTAGAGTTATTGAACGAACTATGAAAAACGTTATTTATTTCTGAAAAAAAAACAGTAAAAACTTTTATTGTATTAGATAAACAGCATTGACTTTAGCTCATCTTTATTTTATATTACGGGAATAGTAGCTGAGGATGGATGCAAGTAACGCAATAAAATGCGGTCACTGCCACCGGTTCATCTCTAATCAAATCCTTGTAGCACAGAACTCTCATCTCGAGAAAACGATCTCATATGAATTTTAATTTCGACGACTATATTGAAAATCTAGATCTGCTTCATTGAAACATGTCAAAGCACATTATCAGCGCTGCGTGTGCTGGCAGTTTTTGATCTGTAACTTACTTCAAACAGCATAAGAATCTGAATTAAAGTGGATATTGTTTGAGGTCCTATAAATATACGATGTAACATGTAGTTACGGTTACATGGGTTTTAAAATTACCGTCTTTCCATTGGAATACACTATCGATGTTATATCCGACGCCTTTCCACATTGCCATATCTCTCGGGTAATCAGGCTCCACGCGTCCTACGTCTTCATCAAATCTGAAATTTTATTAAATTTTAGACTGATTGATTCAGATGATTTATTAATCATATGTGTAAAAGTAAAATAAAAATATGTATATGTTATCATTAATATGTTTTATCATTAATTAAATTTGTACAGAATACGATCGTACCAATTTGAATCACTTATTTTAATTATCCATTCTAAAAAAGCTATTAACGTTTGTAAATAATATGCTCTTTGTAATTTAAATAAAACTTACTTCCAATACATTGTACCGCTATAAAAATAAGTCTTGCCATTATGTCCCCACACCATAGCCGCATCTAACTTTTCCAAACTCTCAGGCAATCCTAGCCTTGATAAGGATTTGGGATAACCAGGCATCAGGAATTGAGAATCGAACAAATACAAATGTTTGCCTAAAATATGAAAAATGAAATAAATATAAATATGAAAGAATGGAACATTTTATAATTAAATATGAATGAAACAACAATCAATAGCTATAAAGAAAAGAATGAGACTTAAAAATCTTGCCTTAGATAACTTTTTTTTTTAAGTTTAATATAATAATGACATACAACAGCACAAAAACATACGTCTGAATATTTTTTCACTTTGTTAATAACTTTTTATACTATTTCACTTACCCACGAAAAACGCAATTTTTCGATCTGGTCTTTCATAAACGGCATCAACATGTGTAAGATTTTTCGGAAGTCCAGACCACATTCTAGATATTTCTATAGGATACTGAGCGTACCGACCATCAGGTCCTATCCTCCAGTGATACTGTAAATATAAATTAATAATGAAGTACCAAAATTTTATTGGATAGTAATGAATGGACACAAATGCTAATATAAGATGTGCTCTAACGGCCATCTTGCTGATTCGTCATTCTAAAAGGGAGATTCTGAGTCCTATGTTAATGTTGAATTTAGAATTATCATACGACTTTAGCGTTGCTTTGAGAGTCTGCCTATGCGGTTATTATTTATCACTGATTTCTTAGAAGTATGTATAATGTACTTTGTTTGTACTTACACGATTCTTGAATATAAAAAGTTCACCGCGTATGAGGGCTACCGCATCGTAACTTGTATCGCATGTATCCGGTATATCTGATGGAGGTGTAGGTTTTACTGTAGTGGTTTTAACGGGGTAATATGGTTTTTTCTTTGGATAATCTTGGCCCGGATCCGTTGGGTAGTTTTGTCTCGGGTGGCTCGGATACTCAGGTCGAATATTTGGGTAACGCGTTCTGTGTGTGGTAGGATGTGCCGTGGTCTCTGTTGGGCGTGGATAGTAATTATGATTTGTCCTTCGAGGATGCTCTTCACTCGCGTTATAATGGCGGCGTTCTGGATAATATGGTCGTTCCGGATAGCTCGGTCTTTCTGGGTAAGTTGGTCTTTCTGGATAAGATGGCCTTTCCGGATAACTTGGTCTTTCCGGGTAACTTGGTCTTTCCGGATAACTTGGTTTTTCTGGGTAACTCGGCCTCTCTGGACGATATGTAGGATATTTACTTGGAGAGCGAGGGTAGGGGGTATATGTACGATGATTTGGATGTCTTCCAGGGTGATGTTGATGTATGTAAGGCCTTCTGGTTGTAGTAGTGGTGGTTGTTGTAGTTGTGGTAGTCGGCGGTGGCGTTTCTATCGGCCGATAATATGGTATCTTCGCCCATGTTCTTTGCTGTACTTTTAAACCTAAAAAGTAAATACCAATATTCCTCATTAGTTAATATTTAAAAGTATCGTACCAAAGGTATCTAAATTCATTTTTTTTTTCATTTTAATTAGTTTCGAGCTACTTCTGTAAAAAAAAAAATGGATTCCAGGCGCTTCCAATGTCGGACGAACGGTCTGATTAGGTATCTGGAAATATATGCATGTGTTTTTACTTTTTATACGTATTTGTTTAATGTACTTACCATACATCTGTTGGATACCATTACGATCATCTTCAGGCAAAACAAAGTTTGGTTGAATTCCTTGATACCAGGGAAACATTAATGCCCCTTTTACTGAACTATGACTTAAGCCTAACGAGTGTCCGAATTCGTGAGCAGCTACAGCAAACAGTGAGGTACCTGTAAAAGAGAATTTTATTAATGTAGCAGAAATAATTGATAGACAGTTATTATCCATATATTTAATCACATATGTAGAACCTACCTAAATGTACTACGAGGATAGTAAATAATTTGTAAACAACACGATACTAACTGATATTGTTTTTCTTGAGAATCAGATTCAATTACAGAAGATTGATTATAATTGATCCCAATTTTAATGAGATTGATTATCAACTTTCCTTAAATATGTCGCTATTGTGGAAACTATCGTATAAGAAATATATATTAAAGTTACTAACTAATACTTGTGCGTTTAAAATATATCCAATAGTTAAAAATTTGCCTAAGATTTTGTACCCCGGTGCGTTAACCATTTAAAACTACATTGCAATATCCAACGCAGCAGTTGTAAATGTTTACACGTGGCTAACCATTACGAAGTGTCGATGTGTCCAATGTTCAATGTTCGTGTAAATTATCACGTATGCGGTGTAACTACATAGGCCGGTAGGCCTTACAGCACGCCAGTCGCAGCGAGCGTGTCCGCATGGCTGCGGTTGGACCTATCGGGTTGCTGCTATCGTATTTACATTACATGCACTGTGTATAGTGTACATGTGGAATGGATTACATTGATACGTAATGAAAATGATATATGTAGACATCCTAGCTCGTATCGCGATGCAATTTTGTTGGTTAATTAAGCAATAATGTAGTCTGTGATATTGTGTTTTGCACAGTGTTATATACCGCATGCAATTAAATGGAAACTGTAGGTTTTAATTCAGGACTTTAAACGATAGACCGCCGCCGCGCCCTGCCATTTGCATGTCAAAATGTCACACTATACGACATGTTCATTTCCGAATGATCAACTTTTGGAAAATTACCGCGATTAAATAATGTAACACAGCTAAATAATGTAAAATGCGCCACGGAAATCGCTGCTATTTTCCTATTGTCACAACAATGTCGATAAAGATAATTATGTAGTATATACCTTCCATTTAGGCGGTGTCTGTATAGACAGGTACTATATTAAGGTATTATATGACTTCGCGCATTTAATATATCTACTTGTGTTCCTAAATAACTAAGGAAAGTTTAATATATTGATTTATGGATATGATAATGTACTTATAAGTGTAGTAGTTAGCATAATAACCACTTTTTCAAGTGTACAGTATAATAACAAAAAATGAATGTCCCTAAGAGACATAAACCTTAGTGAATGGTATAAGGGCGAACTATACCTAAATATCATAGAAATAGCTACAGAAATTCTTGGCATATATTTGTGGGGTAGAAGGTGGCCGTTAAGAGCGTTATAGATAGACACGATCGGGCGGCTTTGTGCCCTCGGTTACTGAGATAACGCCGGGAATGCTACGTCATCTATTCAAAGGTTTGCGTACTTCATCATGCGTCCTGATTAGGGCTACCAGAAAAATAATGTGTTAATATACGGTTAATGGGCGTTGAAGAATATATTTTGAAATAACGTCTGTAACTGAGAATCTTCACGTATTTTATACCTGACAATGGATTACAAAATCCAATGAATTAATTTTTTTTACCAACAGTTTAATTGATGATTTCTTACATTTATGGCATTTTGATATACTTAGGTGTCTATTGATCGTAGCGGTCACTCAGTACTCATAATTCTGTATTTAATTAATTTCTTCCGTTTTTCGATTAAAATAAAAACTTCTGTAACTCCATCGATTATTGAAAAAAGGAACGTTATAAACTCTTTATAATTCTTCTGCGACTATCTTTACTATATGCTACTGTTGGTAACAGATTATTGCGTTTTACATTTACGTTACGACATAAGTATGGCAATGTGAATGTGATACAAATTATGCGTAAAAACATTACAATTTTCTGTTTTGATTATTAATTAAGAAAAATGTGTAACAGGTGCATATTATATATTATTATAATATTAGCTTTTCGTACTCCTTTTCCGTATAAACTTTAACTACCAAATTTCATACTCATTTTCATTGCATACTCTGTCCGCGTAATTATATTTACAACAAACTTATTTAAATATCTTTATAAAAGTTATAGTTTGAGTAGTGACTAGAGTGAGTAGTGTAGTATAGTGTCTTATGCTTAAACATATGGAAAAACATTAAAACCAACCTTCCTCATCGTCGTTCCTATGCTGCAGCAGCCACAGCTCGTCGTCGTCAAAGTGAGCATCGCCACCGGTGCCCGTCCCTGGAAAGAACGCGTGGGCAAGAATCGAACCGCGTCCATCGAAAGGATACGCGTCGTCATGGTAGCGTCTGTAAACAAAATCGTTCGTAGTTACATAAATAATTTTAATATATAATCTTAATTAAATAC
The DNA here is from genome assembly GCA_018251015.1 of Phocides pigmalion okeechobee. Classification (NCBI taxonomy): domain Eukaryota; kingdom Metazoa; phylum Arthropoda; class Insecta; order Lepidoptera; family Hesperiidae; genus Phocides; species Phocides pigmalion. Next base: position 17,409 of record DWON01000478.1, on the reverse strand, counting down.
ATAAGTACCTTTCGAAGTAATAACACATTTTTTTTGTGGTAGCAAATGCATGATGTTAAACAGTAATGTTTTTTTGTACTTTTTATGTAAATAGATTACCATTTAAAACAATGTTTGTTACTTTAGTTGTTACGAGGCACTAATATTATAATAATTAACAGGAATATTAGTAATACACTGAATCATTCCATAAGAGTGGATTGGAATGATGACAGTATGAGACATTTGGATGTTTTCTGCGAAATTGGACGAGCATTGTTTTTCGAATACGCTGGGGGCAACCCCCCTCATTTTAAGTGGACTTTATGAAAATCACTCATGAAAATCACAAACCAGTTCTGTAGAACAAGAGTCCTACCTGAAGTAGACAAGGACATTTCATGACAGGTATAGGTTAGGGGAAAGAGACGTTGCATGCGAACTTCAAAGAGTTTTACCATCTTATAATGTTTGACTGCTGTTAAATCCTGGGAGTTGTTAACTACGTATTTATAAAGAGTGGGCACATTTCTGTTTAGTTGGTAAGACGGGGACGCAGTGGCAAGGTTTGAAATCCATTTAATTAGCATATGAAGAGCTAGCCAATACAATATTATATAATATTTATTCAATTGAATTTCAAGTTCAAGGAAGGAATATCAAGATTTCGAATTTATAATATTTCTCGTTTAAAGAGACAGATAATTAAAAAACAAATAATAAAACTATTTATGGACCTTGAGTATATTGAAATTTTATTTATTATTATAAAAATCCACCTCCATTTCGACTAATTGGTAAAATGTATAATTTTTATTATTAATAAATATATAAATTATTTAGAATTCATAGATATCAATAATTAAGACAAAAGATAGATGTGTATGTCGGATGTGCAATTATTTTCCTAGCGATACTGTTGCACGTATGTGGTCACTTCCTCTGTGGTCTAATGATAAAACTAGGTGGTCTAGAATAATGTATTCATTCCGCAACAAACAACTGTGACTGAAATGAAGTCTGTGGAGCAATCAAACTTCCTTCCACGGGGACCGCGGTCGGACACTCCACACCTAATCATTTTTCGCCGAGAGAACACAGTGAAAAGACCTTTTCTATGCATATTTTATGCAATATTAGCTGACCGTTGCGTTATTGAGTTTCTATGCGAAAGTTGTGCAATTAGTTTGTGTGAACTTTACTTGTAACAATCGCCGAGTAGGTAACAATCGCCATGTTCGCTATTAGCTATGCAGAATCATTCATCTAGTGCTTCGAGAAACTTTTTACATATTCATTGTTTAAGTTGCCTCATAATATATAGGTATTAGTTAATAATATTAGGTAATATGAAATACTACAATCAACATAAAGAAAATAATGCATCTTATGTACTGGACTAATCCGATATCGATGTAAAATAAGATTACATTCTAGAAAAATACGTTTCAATCAAGTGTTACCTAATCTGTGCTAGTCGTTAATTGTTGTTTTCAAATATGCAAAAGTAGGTATAACACTTACTAACAATGTTTTATATGTATGGTTTTTACAGAGTCAAAAACATTGTAATTATCGTTGTTAAAAAAGAGAAAACAATTTACGAGAGTTCCGACAAGTTATTTTTAATCTCGGCGGTTACATGTTGACATAAAAAGCTTTTGGTATAAAACTGACATAATATAGAGATGAAAGTTTAGTGTTTAAAACGACGTGTATTATACAGCGAAGCCTTTTTTGGAGAAATTGTGGAATGAGGAAGTGTCGCGTTGACATACGCCATCAAATTTAATGGCCTCGGAATGGAAAGTTTCCGAGTACGGGAATGATTTATTGCATCAATGCTATCGCCTCTTTTTCATCGAGAGGGATAGGTACTGATGCAAATTTTTCGACGAAACTTGAAGGTGGCTGGCAACACACGATTTTTATTGTAATTATAAATATTAATTATAAATTTACATACATAACAATTACAGGTAGAAAACATATAGGATGTAGTAGCTTTACTAGTGTCTATTGAATACTCGCATTTCAAGTTCTTGAGTGGAATAGCTAAGTTTTACTGACGTATCCTTTATTACTCTGGCAATATTACACTTTATGAGTGTACTAAGCCCCACGGAGCAAACACTTCGGTGCAATGCTTTCTGCAATCGTTCAATACTACATAACTTATTCGGCTAATGAAGATTTAGGTGTCTTTTTGAATTCACAGAGAAGAAACATAGTTATAAATTTGAATTAAAAGGATAATTGATTTTGTTTAGTTTGACAATGTAAATGAGGTATAAAATTTATATATTTATAAAGATATTGCATTCTATGCAGTACATTATTTATATTTCTTCTTATTTTAAGTTATTAAATAGTAAATGGCATTTTAAATAGACATTATGAAACACAAAAATATTAATACATTTGTATCAATATTTATTAGGTGTCAATGCATTAATGGCTTCTGTATGATTCCTAAATTTAATTCTAACAAGCAATTTTTAGATTTCAGTAGTGTAGTGAAAAATTCATGTTTATGAGTAAAATAATATTTATATGTATAAAACCTTATTTATCCATGTATGTATGTATTGAATTGCGGTTAGAATGGCATAAAGCGGTCTTTTATAGAGTGTAATATAAGTTAACGACTCAACGCACATAAAATCTATAAAGGTAGGTATTCATCGTCATACGTACAAGCGATAGGGCGTTTACTACATATATATACGTAATGTTGAGTTCGAAATGAGTGCATGATATCAAAATGTGTTGGTAAACGAAATGAACAGTAAAATAAACATTGTGGGAATGATGAATGAATTTTGTCGTTAATGTATGTATTTTGCACTTATTGTTGATTGTGTTATCGATATTTTTATAATTAGGGACCTGTTTAAAGATAAATTAATTTGACCACAGTACGTTATAAATTGGTCTAAACCGTTATTATCATATATGACCTCGGTAGTGGAATGTCTATTAGAAGATAAGTCTATAGCATATTGAAAGAACAATATTATAAATGTAAACTGTGCTTTCCATTTTCTATTAATTGTCTTAAATATTGTGAAAATCATTTTATACATTAAATTCTCCTATTAAGATATCTTTAAAACCCATTTCGTGAGTTTTGTATTTTAATAAACGGTAACGAATCCAGTTATATACTTATATAGTTTATTGTATGCGCATGTGGTAAAATTCTCAATTATTATTTTTAAAATGAATTAAAATCTCTCAGTTAAGGTACCCTGCCACAGATTTAGTCTCAACATCGTCAGTTTGTTTAGTCGTTAAACGACGTGTTCTATTTTTGCGATTTCTTATCTCTATAATTTAAATCGAAAAACGTATTTCATGAAAAAGAAAATGTTATGCGGTCCGCAGTAAAGTTTGTGTTGCAAGTTTGCAGCGCGACATGGCGGGCGCAATATGTTCGGTTGAGGTTTTTGTCGCACTCGCTCATATTGTCGGCGGCGATCTAATAAGGGAAACTTTGCCCTTCGCTCATTCGATATGCTACACTTGTCGGTAACTGCGCGGCGTTTGTAGTTTTTTTGATAGGAACAGATGGATTTCTGATAGGTAGATATAACGATAATCTTTGTTTAAAAATGTTGTCGCATGATAACGATAGAACTGTTACATGATAACGATTTGCAAGGCAAAACCTGTATGGCTTTCCAGCGTGAAAGAATTTATGAGGCGACCGAGTTAGTCCTCGGGAGTATCGATTCATCCGTGATCGATTGCAAGTGGAAATCCGGTTTTATATAGGTTTCATTACTGATATCTAATTTGGCGACCTGTATCATTTTAAGGTCAGCACATTATGTGTATATTGTAGTGATTCATGGGATGTAGTTATTCACTTAACAATGCGTTCATTGTTGAATAAAAGTTATGTTATTATTTATGTTATTATAAAAAGTAAAGCAACAAATATGTTTCTTTATAAATATAAATTTCCTAATTGTATGTTTAAGTAGAGTACAAGTTTTATATGAGAAACTAAAATAAGTAATAATACGTGTTTTGTATTTTCACATAAGCGTGTTACATCGAGCACGGAGCAATGGCCATTTGCAGAGCTATTAGATTAATAGCAAAGTGAGTTTAGTGAAGTCACGTCGGTTCAATGAAAGTGAGCCGTGTACCAAACGCCTGCGTTGAATGGGAACGATTGGTTGTCGAAGAGCGCCCTATTCGTCTATTGTTGTTCAAGCTTGAGAAAACAGATACATGATCTATTTAAAAAGTCTATTTTAGGGATTTGATTTTTAATTGGTTTACATTCGGTAAGATTAAAAAAACACCTTTATTAAAACGTATACAAATCATGTTATAGAATTTTTAAAGTTTCCGTTTTAGAAAGATAATGAAAACTTTATCTATGGAAAAGTATTACGGAAGTTAAGATTAAAAAAATCAAAAAATTTAAAATGATAGTAACCTAAGCTTGTCATGCCTAAAGTAGGATTTTTTTTTACATGAGAAAGCCAAAGTTTGGAATTATGAACATACACAGCTAGTCAAATTTAGATTTTTAACTGTGTATGTTTAAATATTAACTTAATAATAATTTCAACTTTAAATATTAACTTAAATGTTAAATTTTGTAATAACAGTCGATATTAATAAATATGAAGATGGAGAGTAAAAACTATATCAGTTGATGTAAATAAGGAATGCGTCATCATAAAAAACAAGACAATAATTTTTACATCTTTATATTGTTTTGGTAATTGACTGTATATTTTATTTTTATTTACATTTACCTATATATACAATGATGAGAATCTTAAAACTAATTAAAATAAAAACCTAACCTAAACAATCTAATGGGAGTCCGTGCCCATGTGCGCAATGTGCGCATGCAATTTTCTGCGCGAGATATATTACATATTAAATATTACATGTTTTGGTAATTAAGATGATGTCAAAGTAGATTTTCTTCACATGAAGCTTTTAAATTTAAATGTTATGATATTTCATGAACATTATTAGCTTTCTATGTTTTTCATTCCTAAATTCTATCTTACTTCTTTGCGTAATTATGGGTATTTATTTAATATATTTAAGAAACAAAAAGATTTCTAGAGAAATTATAGAGTATTATCTAAATAAGGGAACGTTTAGGTAAATTTTTACTTAGATGTCGGAACGTATTTTGTTCGGCTCCTATTGTGATGCCTTGCACGAGAATCCCAAATCCCCATAAAATGGATAGGACGTGTTCCTAAATCTTTAGATGATTATTATTTATTACTAGCACAAAGTATCCAGAAACGAATTTAGAATGTCGGGTCGACGAAAATATGTTAGTAGGTATGTTCAAGAATTTAACCTATAGAAAAGTAATAAATTTTAACGAAAATATTACATATTATTGTAAACATTCAAATTTTTAATACGCCTACCGTAATAAATAGTTGAAACAATAATAACCGCATCGGTAAATATATATATTATTTTAAAATTTATTTTATTTTTTATTATATTAATTTAATTGCCTTGCAGTTATGCTATTTCTTATCCATACTTATATCGAATTCTTTTAACATTTTACACATAATAATTATATATACCAACACTACTAAATAAAAGGATTTTACTTGAAAGGATATTGTAGAAAGTATTGTACATTATAATAATATGGTATTTCATATCATTGCTAGATAAAAATAAATTCTTTAGACTGAAATTTTGATTTGAAGGTGAAACATTCGGTTTACTTTAAAGGTAAGGACGGTTCTATAACCGTCTTTATTTCAACTCTGTAGTCTGCCACATCATTTTTAGCGTACAAGTGGAGTTATGTACGCTGCTGTTGTCTGGTATGAAGGATATAGTAAAAAGGATAGCCTTAAATGAGGCGTTCCAACTCAGTGATAGTAACACGTCTGTGATGGACCTCCGCTTTATTTGCGATTGGTCACAGATGTCCAACGGTGACCGATTACCATCAGCTCCTCTGCACGCTCGTTTGCTACTGTGTTGTTTATTTGTTATGTATAAAAAACTTACTTGGCGAAAGAAACGACGATGTCGGCTTCATCCGAATTGATCTCCGTAAAGGTAAGTCTAGACGCTTGAGCCCAAACGTCGAGCGCGCGGGCCAGGACACTCCGCGTTCCGCCCGAATCCAGCTGAGAAGGCCGCCGAACTTGAGATAGGCTGCGGGCAAAGATTTCTGTCAACAAGAAGCTTTTGCTAAGAAAAATAAAATGACGTAATTTTATATGTCGTTTACACAAAATATTTTTTTAATCAGATATATAAAATATGTCCTCCGGATTGTCATTGTGACTGGTGTTAATATATTTTAAAGTTAAGTTTCAACAACGTAAAACTTAGGTAAAATTTGTCAATTTTTTGTTAGTATTATTATGTCTATATACTTCGGAAAAATGATATTTTTTAATAATGCGATGGAATTGAGTGTGTAGTTCGAATACAACATAAGGTTTGGCATCATTCCTAATGTAGTATTTATTAAAGTTATCTTGCTTATGTAATGCATGATTATATTAATGTGTTCTCTGTCCAGAGGTAGGTAGATATTTGTTTGTTTAACTATTAACCAGGCTTACGACAAGTCCGCTTTTAGCCATCTGAATAATTAATCGAGTGGACACTACTAGACGAAGTGAGCTACGTACGTAGAGGTCTGTAGCAAAGTATAATGTGAGTGTGTGTTTCAGCGCTACGGTGAGTGGCGAGTGCCCTGTGGTGAGGCAGCTTTCCAGTAATGGAATAATCGCATTGTGGACAATTTGACTGACTCGCTCCTATTTAACGCTCACTGCATTTTGTACGCTTTATTGCATTGGATTTATGCGTTCTCATGTACACGATGCGACCTCATTAGTTCCGCGTGCAGTTTTAATAGAGAAATAGCTCGAGTGCCGTACGCTAATCCACGATTAATGACCAATTTAAAGGGAACATCACGTTTTGTGGCTCGCATACAAACGTAACAGATTTTTAAGTTCGATATCAAGCGATCAGTAAACACTGGCTTACTAGTATCGCATACATTTTGCCATAATTCGCACGATACATTTTGTTGTTTAAAATATCGCTTCCGCGGGTAATTAAAACTAACCAACGCGGACTGTGACGCTTCGTCGCCGTTGTTTATAATTATTTCAATAACATTATTAGGGGACGCAGGGGAAACATAAAGGGCAATATTGCTGTTCACTTCAAAAGCTACAATTTTCATTTTACCGTTCTGCGTAACTGCGGCGGTACAATGAGTAGATACTTTATCAAATGATATGTACAAAACATTTAATCGAGTCTTTTAATGAAGCGAGCCCCAGACGAGCTACTGGCTGATGGAAACCGCTCGAAATTTATTATTGCCATATTAACAGGGCTCTCCATCTGCACGCACTATCAGCCTACTAGTTAATTGCAAGCCTTCAGTGACATTCGCGAACATATATCAAAGTTGATGTTGTTATGTCAGCCGGAAATAATGCGTTTCTAGTTTGAAAATGTTAGCTTGATAATTATGTTTCTAATATATGTATATAAGTGTAATCACTAAACTATAGATCTAATTAGTATCATTAATAATTGTTAACTAGGTACTTTTTATATTTACATCTAAATAAAAACCAAATTATATTAATTTATTGTGGTTGTTCAATGTTACAGAATGTTTTTACTTTTGTATCCACTATTATATCTTGTACCTGATAAATACCTATTTAATGCATATACCTATTAGCTTAAAAAGTATTTGAGTAAACTAGTCATAAAATGTTTTATTATACTTTACAGCAATCGTGGAATAAAGTAAGTGCTTATTGCCAAAACGATATAAACAAACTGTCATAAAATAACAATTTCGGTTGAAACAATTTGTTACCGCAACTAATTGAGAAATGTTTCAATTAAGGAAAATTCCGAGTGGAGTGAAACTTTTGAAACAAAAAGGCAACGTGGTAGAGTTTTGCACAATAATTTCCATTTAGAAAACACGTGAGAGCATGAATTGGCTAAGTTTCCAGTGGCTTTGAAGGACTTCAGAGCACGTTGCGTTGGGCAATAGGTCGAAGTTGCGAGTAAACAGAAGCCTTGTTCTAGAAAGTCCGGGGTGGCCACGTGACCACGGCGGCCGTCCACGTGACCACGTGACTATGCTATGACTTAGGCAACTGCGGTATTGTCATTTGGAAATAAAGAGTTTGTTTAAGTTTTGTTTTTTTGTTTTTTAATTGCTTAAATTTCCACAATGACGACAATTTCAAATGTTCCGTAAATAAATTCGCTGTAAAAAGTATTTTTATGTAAGGGTTTGATAAATTATAACTTTTGGGAGGAATATTTTTTTAATTATATGCCTATACTTCACATATAGATTATAAACAATATTTACGGGTAGAAACGTATTTTTTCCTACATTATTACAGTTTTACTTTTAAATTTGTTAAAAAAGTATTCATATACTATCGATTTCCATTTATAAATAAACTATAATAAATGAGTTTCTAGCGACACAACAACTATATATTATATTTTTCACTATTTAAAAAAAAAGAGCAAAACAACCGCTCTGAATTTCATATTTGTTGAAGTGAAGCAGTTCTTCCTATTCGATAGAAAAGTATCGGTTTACTCGTATGCTACGTAAATTTCGTTAAAACATTTTATGTTCAATTGCTATTGTACGTTATAATGTTATAAGACTTATTACATATATGTAGTAGGTCTATACTGATACAGGTAGCCACGTGAGGAGAAAGGTCCGCGTGACCATGCCGTTCCGCGCACGCTGACAATGGTAGCATGAACATGACAACTGTCAACTATGTTATACTATCAGATCGGACACGGACTTAATAGTATTCCGTCAGATATATTTAATACTTCGTAAAAATACATCTGGATAGGTATACATAAATACAAGTAAAGAGTTTGTTTTTAAGCAGTAATAGCCTAATAAGATTTAATTTTTTCATACGGGTGGTTCAATGTCGAATACCTTTGATTTTTATTACTGATACCAAGTGTATATAGCTATCTGCTACTGCCATAAATGTATATGTTACATTTGTAATTTATTTATATTACCATTTATAGTGAAATTATTAGGTCGGCCATAACGCGAGAACTAATTTACTGCTTAAACTCTCACTGTTACATTTATTGGCTATAAAACGTCGCGATGCGTATTCGATATTGGCATTAAAATGTTTCTGTATAATTCAGCGGAGGATGGTGCGTTCATAGCGTGAAATAATAAAACATGCGATATGATGACGGCATGGCGACAGCGTCTTCACGGCGAAACGGACATAATCTCGTTACGATGTCATAACAAAGAGATTTGTAAGCACGAACTTTATGGTCTGTGTCCAACGAGCTTAAATTTAATTTTCTGAAATAATCTGTTAGCGAGCCATTAAAATTATTCGTCCGTATTCGACGTTGCGTAAAGTTACATTTTATTGACATCACTTTATGCATAATTTTGCGTTGCATTAGAAATTTACTTGTAAACGACAGTCGTTGCTAGTATATTTTGTGTTGTCCTGAAAACTACTATTTGTAAGGTTTCTTAGTTATATTAAAAGTTTAGTACATTTACATGGTCAATTTTTAAAAAAGTTACCATGAAAATATCGCAATGGAGCACTTACTTACTCAAAAACTTATTTGGTATAATCTGAATAGATACAGTTTAATAAAAAGCTTTACTAAGTACTCGTTTCCACAATGCTGTGATACGATTATTATTGTGAGTTCAAAACACTTCAGCATCGTACCTACTTAAAAAATGAAAAGAGCTGCCAAATTACATTTTATTCGTTGGATCGAGTGGGAAATTAGCATAAAAATAATAAAATGTCAGAGCGATGTGGTCCCCCGTGGCGCGGAGGGCGTAGTCGCCTGTCACAACGATTGTCAAATCCGACGACATATGGACGGTATCTCACTTGTTAATAATCACAGAAAATCTACTTTCATTTTCCGAAGTATTTGATTTGATGATACGTAAAACTTGTTTTTTTTGGTGGCATAATACTTGTTTTAGTTGGTATACTTACATTTATTGTTTAATTTGATTTAAGTAGAATTTTTCTTATACTATTTGATTCACACCCGTTAAATCTAATCCGTTTGTACAAAAATATATAAATGTAACATATTAAAATCTGATTTGAGATGATTTTCATTATTAAACATTTAGGCACATAAATCGTGTATGCCAGTATAAAGTAGGTATTCCGAACGTGATTATTTTTACTAGTAAATTGTAACATTTTCCATTAGACATGATTAGTCTCAATCTTCTTTAGAGGCATGAATCCATTCTTTATGTAGCTATCGTTTATTTCATTGCAATAATGCACTAGCATAAAGCGTCCGTCTTCATCCGCCGGCGGCCGCTCGCGCTCGATAAGCGGCGGCAATAGGCATTCATGTTCACTGGGGACTTGAATAGCTCTCTATCTCCTAGACTATTTGACGCAGAATAGGTTTAACGGAATTTTCTCGACGCCAATGCTAACTTAAAATGTGACATGTTCTTTCTTAAGTTTTTTAAAAGAAGAATTTTGTAGAATTTATAAAAAAACCTCGCATTAGGGTAATATTTTGATTTGCTATTTTTGGTATATTCTTATATTTGGCATATACTCACTAAGTTTGATAGTAAAAACTTAAATATTTTGGGCTTTTCTATTGTACCTTCTATTAAAGATTTAAATGTGGTAGAGCCGTTAGAGCTCGCCCGGGGCGGTACCATCGCCACCCTCATAACTCGCCGTAAAGCAACATGTTCGTCATGTATTGTGTTTCGGTTGGGGAGGTGTGGTTGCCGGATACACATTATTGGAGGCGACCATCTTAGTCCTCAAGAGTAGGAACTCATCCGCGTTCATCCTTAAATAGAACTTCTGTTCTGTTTGAGAATGGACGTGGTTGTCCATGGGCTGCAATTCCCACTTAACATCAGGTGGCCTGCATGCCCGTTTCTTACTATTTCAAAATAAAAAAAAAATGTACTCCACAATTTAAACAAAGTAATGATTAAAATGATAAAAATCGTATCAGTAATTTTTAAACTTAAAACAAAGGAATGAAAAGTCCAAAAGGCGCTGTATCTTATATTGTAACATACAAATAAAGTTTAAAAAAATACGGAGAAATTAATTAATTCGAATATAAAACATTTTTTACATCGTAAGTATGTGTACGTAAGTAGCTAAGTAGGTACTATTACAATAATAGGTATTTAAATATTATGTGAACGTTAGATAACAAATCAGAACATTAATAGTATTTTTCTTTTACGATTAAACGCTACTACATTAAAAAAAAAGATTTTATAGATGGCATTTGTGCTTAAAAATCCAATTTTATGTATCAATAAATTCTAATATGTACCTACAAATTCTGAGTGACCTTTATCGGCACTTTAGCAACTCCTTTGAATGTCGGCTGTCAGGCAGAAGCGATCGCACTATTGTGAGGAGCCATTTACGTTCCTCGGGGATTTGAGGGGATTTCTAGACAAACACTTCTCATCCTCCTCGTATGTCTCTGTCTCTAGGAATAAAATCTAATCACATCCCGAGCCCATCAAACATCATATTTTATTACTGTGAATAAAAATTGCAATATTTATTATACAACATACTCCACATATAATTTAAAGTATTTCGAAGGATTAAGGCATTTCATTATAAAATCTCAAAAAGATGTAATATTATTCATATACTTGTGTACAATGTCCATAGTTTGTTATTATTACCTAATAATGTATGTTGTCGTTAATAATATAAATAGCAAATTTGTAAGGAAAGCGTCAGTATTTAATACAGTAACGATTTTATGTTTGCTTGTTCTACCTACAATATTATGTTAATGGATTCAAAGTTAAGTTATTTATAGAGCCCGATAGGCTTGCATATTAATGAAGTATTGCGATATAATAACCTTAGCCATTTTCTAAACTCGACAATGGCCAATAATCCGACGGGTATAAGATAATGAGCTAATCTAAATTAATCTAAGAAATATACGTCATTTATACATTATATTTATATTATTAAATTCCTTTTCTTCACTGCAAAAAAATACGTATATATTCTTTACGAATACGTTCGAATATATTCTTGTTTACTTTATTTTATTGTTGCTGTAGACATATTTGAAATATGAATGTAAATCTTCATACTTTTTATAGCTTTTTGTATTCGTTGTTATATTGTAGACTAGTATACGAATAATCGTACGAGATGAAATGTTCTCGTGTAAGTATTACTAGCGAATATAGCCGGTGTCGGTAAGTGCCCGAGGCAGAAATTAAGTCACGAGTAACGTTGTTATGACGGCGATGTCATATTACCGCTCACTACGGGGAACCACTTTCCATATGATTCCATTTGCCTCTTATAATTATTGTAAATGTCGTTGATATATTTAAGAAATGTCAACAGTTTTTATTTTTGTTACCTAATGTGAATTTATTAAATATAATTTTCTTACTAATTTCTATTTTTGAAATTTCTTTTGTTTATAAATAATAATTTAAACATTTGTAGTGAGATAATAATGATTTTTAGTTTTCATTAAGTCGCAAAAAACTATGATCTATTTAATCTTTTCTATTTGGTCTTGCAAGGTGAACGTAAATTTGAAGGGTGAACAGTTTGTCGTATTGTAAAATCGCACCTATCGTTGTTATACCGCTTAAAGGATGGCACAATATCGGGTATTCGCATTCGGGTACAATTAATTTATAATCGATAAGTGTTACTGTATATGATCCAAATTTCAAATTCCAAATAATAAGCATAATATATAATAACGGGATATGAATGTTTTTTCTCAATTATGATATGTAACTATTTTATGTGCAAAGACACGAAGTTTATAATTTTATTATACTTGTATGTATAAATACACAATATACTGATGTGTTAGTGAATCTGGCCGGCGAAGTGCCTGCGGCAGAATTAAGTCATAGGTAACGTCGTTATGCCGTTGATGGCATGTTACCGCGTAGCGACCGTCCCCACTCGGAACACCGTTGCCGAATTGAAATGATTTTTCGGTGACGTAATTGCATCGACGATCAACGCTAGCAATGCTGATATTCATAGCCCAGCCTGCAACTGAATTTTCGGAAATTTCACGCATTTTGACAAGTGAACTCGCAGTGCTATTAAACGAAAGGACGAAATCTATGAGTCTCGTTCCATATACATGTATTCGTAACTAATCGTTTAAATTTTTTAGACGACTTTGATAGAATAAAATTACCTAATTCTTGCAGTTGGCTAGTTGTTATTATAAATCAAAATCTCAATAAGTGCATAAAATATGCTACGACTTATGTTTATACAAAATACCTAAATAAGAGGTTGTAGATGTTAATTGTATTATGTACGTGTATCAAAATGTGTTACGAATGTCAAAATATGATAAAACTATTTGGAATAAAGTCCAATCGGGCTTTCTAGTAAGTTTATTGAGATTCCCGAATCTCTAATATTTCTATTGGTTAGACTGTTCTATATTATCAATATATGCTATTGAGAATATGTTATCTATTCGCTTATGGCGCTTTACCACTTTTAATAGAGATTAGTTTCAAATGATTATAGCCTTACATGAAGCATCGCAAGGATTATAGTTAAAGACACGAGTCGTTCGAAGTGTGGAACTTTTATACGAGTTAGCTGAACTCAAAAGAGATATAATTGGAAACTTGAGACGGCTGGTGCAATAGCATGACAGTGCGGTGAAGGCGGTGCTTTTAAACGATAATATTATCGGTGTAATTTTCCTTTTGTTCTTGCTCTAACCATTACACTACAGAGGTATTGTGATTCTTATAAAGTTATTTTATCGAATATTTATTTGTGTTTGATGAAACAAGGTTTTTTGAACAGTTGAAAGTCTGAATTGGACATACCAACTCATATCTGAAAACTTTGTTGTAAACAGGAAATAAGGGCTTATATTTTATTTTTCATAATTTATATGTATTTTGTACACCTTATTTTTGTCTATACATGTGATGGCAGCTGATGATCTTGACTGTCGGAAAATATTTTTCCGCTATTGTGAACTCCGATAAATTAAAAACCAACGTAGTTTCAAATGTTACTACTTTATATAAAAAGCATCACGCGTGGGCAGAGAATGTTTTTTAATATGATTTACAGTAAATTTAATACTGCAGTAGCTTTATAAATTGCAGAGTTTCTTAGAAATATTCATTAAAGTACGGTGGAGCGCCTACCGTCACGTCATATTCCCGATGGGACTTGCACGTGAACGAAGTTTACACTTGACTGATTAATTTCCACACGCCGTCTCGATAACCTCCCACATATAACGCAATGTGTAGGTAGTCATTAATATTTAAGTTTACATTTCTTTGCCTGTTTATTTATTTTAAAAAATATGTACAGTATTAGGTTCCTATACGGTTCGACCGGAGAAGCACCATCATCACCACTAGTATGAAGCTGTTCTTGCGCTTCGTTGGGAAGGTGTGTTTGCTGGCTGACATTTATATAAGTTGACCATTGTAGTCCTCTGGGGTAACAACGCATTTGTTATAGACTTTAGGTAATATTTTTAACAAAAGCACGCGCCGTCTGCCCTTCCACTATCTTTTTTTAAAGGCCAGTATTATTTTTAAATGTCGCCAGAAATGTGTATTTATCGAATTACGTCCTGTAATATTCCTTGGTAACATCACTCCTCACTTCCTTCCCGATTTATAAAAAATACATACGTATTAAATTTAAATAGTAAAAGCTTCTAAAGTTAAGTGTAGGTAAGTGGAAAAGGTAGTAGTGGTTGGCAGTTTATCTATCCAATAACCCCATCAGCTAAGTCAACGGCTCTGTTTGATGGGGCCGGAGTGGATGCACCTCGAGAGCTCTAAGTGTCCCAAGTTTTTTCTTGCTCCTCCCTAGCTGTACGGCACTAAAAGCGTTTGTCTTGAATTTTTAAAGTGCCAATTGAAGTTTCAGAGACGTAGCACACTGGTGTGACTTACCGGCATTAAGGAACTTGAGCACTGAAATATTGACGTGGGAATGTTCGCAAGTTTCACTTCGCATTTTGATTTAATTCACGAGAGATAGTTTGTTTGAAATTAGGAAATGTCTGTTAGAGAGTTACATTAATTACAGTTATTCAATTATACACAAACAGCTTTTTATTCTTACAGATCAACATTAAATCCAGCAGGTAATAAAAGTTCTACCCCTTGTAGTACGCGTCGTATTAACTGCAATAGTGTGCAATTTCGATTTCTCTTTTCTTCGTAATGATTTTTCTATCTCTGCATATTGTGGGATTGTGATTGTAATTTCCCATTCACTTCCACGGGAATGACGAATTAGAACGCAATACAACGACGTAAACAAAGGACGAATATTAAGTATTCAAAACGGCGTCGCGGCGGTCGATTGCGGAAATGACAAACCGATTAGTCGTAGGTCTCTGCGCTCGGAGTGAGATATATCCGGCCGGAACCGAGAGAAATTACTTCCCGGTTACTCCCGATGCTTAGCAACAATATTCAACTATTATAATACAACAAACTTATAGCTAGAAAAACTTCACCACCACCATATAGATTTGGCGCGCGTGAGTCCCGGGTTCGATCCTTGGTCAAATATACAACTGAATGATAAGTTTAGGTTTCTGTTCTCCGTGTATATAACACACGTGTTATGATACTTTTTTGATTATTGACATCAGATATTTGTAGTATTTGTCAGATATAGAACTAAATACATATATTTAGGTTGCCTTTATGCTTCATAATTTTCATAATTTTAACAAAATATATGTTATTGGTTTCGATGAGATCACATGTATATATGAACAAACCCACACGAAAATTACTATGAACTTTCTACAATGTCCAATTCGATTTAAGATCGTAAGACCAGCAAAATGTCCGCACCTCTTGCGAAGTAGTTCGCTTTATTACAATCGAAATTCCCACGGTTCATTAGGATTCCCCGGAATTCTCTGCGTTCATTAGAAATACTCTGGCGAGGTGGACCCCGGACGTAAATAAGTGATTAACGCAGTTGAGATTGTTTTCAGACGCTCGCCGTTGCCGGCATTGCAACACTGCCTGAACTCTTGATACATTTAAAATGAGATGTCGTACTGCCTACAGCTAAATTCTGATGCAACATCAGGAATATAATCTAATATAAAGGAATATACGGGTATAGATAACATTACGGTTACAGAGTATTATTTTTTTCAATTTACACTTTGCAAAGGTACTAGCGCACACAACTAGCAGTAGATATCTACAAAGAAAAATGTGATTTGTACTTACTATGCCAAAAATGAATATACGGTTTAAAGCTTGTGTAAAAATATTTCATCTCTAGCTCTTATTTTGGACCAGGGATATTAAGTAAAAGTTCACACAAAGTTACCAAAAACCTCATCTGTGGAGCGAAACTGGCAGGTACCTTTAAGCTGAATTTTATTACATCGCTCTCAAAAGAGGTAAACACTACTAATATATATAGGTACTCATAGTATCAATAGGTATACCATTTCAATTTAGAAGCAGAAAGCTTTATGTTTATTTCAATGTTATCTTGATTTACTGCATCAATAATAAATTATTCTTTAAAAGTAGATAGTACCTCCTTTAACAATGAAATCAATATCTTCTACACAAAAGGCAAAATTATATTGAATTTTTAGATTTCCGTATTTCACTAGAAGATAATGAAACTTTTCTTACTTAATATGCATAATGATTTGGCTTTATTGAATCCTTTTGTAGAAATGATATATTTCTGCGATATAAATGAGCAAATCACAGTAGCGTAGTTTCGAGTAAAGCAATAGGGAAGACTGACACCGTTATGTTTGTTGGATATTGACACTTGGACATAAGTTAGCGGTTAGTTTAGGGGCTAAATGGGCCCGCACGTCCGGGCAAACATTGAAGCAACTTAACAAGTTTAGGCAAATTTATAACCGTTGGGATTTGAGCAGATCATCTCTGCAACTTGAAACCGTCACGCATGGAAGTCAAATTGTTCCTTGCAAATTATTAAGAGGGTTATATCTTCTCCGCTATGTTATGAGATAGTTTAATGGATTTGAATTAGTTATGTTCCAATGAGTGTGATTATACACATTGTTTTCGGTTGATATACATAGAAAATACTTTGAAAAAGGTGCGTGGGGCTTAGTTCGAACAAAGCTTGTCTTGTTCAATGAAGACAATTCTAAAGACCTTTAATTTACTAGCAGACCTAAGTTATAACATTAGGCTTATTTATGCGACAAATGTTGGTGTCTTATTTGTCGTTTACGATTTTAAATCACAAATAGTGCAAAGTTCAGTGCGTAAAGATACAATTAGTGTTGTGTGTCGTGATATGGAACGCAAAAAGG
>DWON01000477.1:0-32848 GCA_018251015.1 Phocides pigmalion okeechobee | reverse complement strand
CGTTTTTTACTCTTTCATAATAAAAAAGGTAGTCTTAGCCCATAGACATCCACGTACAACCACAAACACGACCGAAATCCTATCTGCGCTCGAACGTATATGCGTTGCTACTCCTGAGGACTAAGATGGTGCCCCGCTTCAAAATGTAACCGCACATAAAATGAATTCGTAAACGTATAATTATATTTAATATTAAATTTGAATTTAAAAAGTAAACCTTGCACATTTTGGAGCTCTTCACTGCGTTCGACACGCACTTGACTGATTTTATTTATTTGTATACATATTAAGGTACATAGCTTTCAAGCTTGAACAAGCCTCTAGGGGTACTGAAAGGCTCTAATGATATGTTCTCGACTTTTTGAGTGAAGTGATTACAAACAAGACGCGCGTGTCTGTGCCTTTAGATAAACGTTAAGAGCTCCAAGATGTCTTTAGTGTGACCACAATACTAAACAGTATAAGGAACAAAATCATATCCTCACAACCAGATGCAGACAAACGATAGAAATGAACAGCGAAGTAAAATGTGTTGTGATTAAAGTTATGTACCTATTTGTGTAAATTTGCATGTAGTTACACATATGCGTGTAGCAATAAAATGAGTTTGTCATTTACAATATTATTTGAAATTACATCAACCTGGTTGTATTAATTATAAAACAGCGAGTTAGTAATGGCTTAAACCTGATCAATTAATATCTTCATTGATAAAGTAATAGACTAATGGGCTTTAAATGCTTGCAAAATATACTTGTACCTACTTAAAGTAAGTAGTTTTTTAGTCAGTAATGACGTTTTCCCTTCACTTAGTTCAGTGCATAAAATATATTGTTTGCAAGTTTTGTGCACATACAATAAAACTAATATAAACTATAATAACAGAATGCAAAAAAGGAAACGATGCATTAATATAATTACATGTCTTAAGAAGCATGTCTAAGAAGTTCTCTTATAAATAAATGTCTGTGAACTATATCAATCTGCAGTTGACCACCGCGGTGCATTATAGCTTTTCTCATTCTGAGTGCAGACCAGTACCCATGAATGGCACAATAATAAGTCGATGATAATGGTGACTATGACGATATTTTCTCTACTCATTTTATCCTCAAAACTGTCTTAATAGCGTCACCTTACGTCCAGGACAGTAAAAAATGCGGAGTCCATTCAGTTGATTTACAACGTTCGCCCGCTCTCCGATTTCACGGACTGTCAGTCCGCAGTACGTACATATATGCTCGGTATTAAGGGTTTATACAGATGAACGACTCTTTACAATTGTATGTTCTCTTGCTCACGGCCTTAATAAATATCCATGTGACCATGTAACAGGTATGTCTTACAAATACAACAATTATGATACATATAACGACTGTGTTTTATTCGAGTTCATTATGAAAGACTGGTTAGACGTAATTTTTAACTAATAATAAAGGATTTCGAAT
Source organism: Phocides pigmalion okeechobee (assembly GCA_018251015.1). Classification (NCBI taxonomy): domain Eukaryota; kingdom Metazoa; phylum Arthropoda; class Insecta; order Lepidoptera; family Hesperiidae; genus Phocides; species Phocides pigmalion. Next base: position 31,400 of record DWON01000477.1, on the reverse strand, counting down.
CATCTCTATTTATTACCTCTGTTGAGGACGATACAACAAAGATTATAACAAACCACGTTAATCGCAAGAAAGTTAAGTATGGTCAATTATCTGTTATTTGGTCAATATAAAAATATATGAAGCATCTTTAGCCACAATAAATTAATATACATATGTCCATTACGGATATCACAAATATTGACAGAAGTATTAAGGTATCAAGAAATAAATGGTAATTTTGCAAAAAGACGATAACCTAAACACTTATCAAGTCTTGCTTGAGAGCATTTTTTAGGTAATAACCAAATTAGTCAAAAGGTACATCGACCCAAAAAAATGAGACAAATAAATTATTGCTGGTTTATACATCAAATGAATCAGGTGTAGGGACCAGACGTGGGCGGAGAATCACGATGCGGTAAATGTTATACAAGTTATTATTTATAAACATTAGTGTTACATAGAGTCAATTTAAAAAATATTCTGTCAAGCAATTCTTATGTTCATTTTTAGTCATTGGAGACGACACTTACAAGAGAAACGACTATCTTAGACCTCAAGTGGAACAACGCATCTATGTACATACGGCCTGCAAAAGAACTTTAATTCTGTTTGAGAGCGGAATTAAATGTCTGTGAACCGCAACGACCACCTAACATTAGGTTGATTATACATTAGTTTTCTACTCTTAAAAAATAATCTTCTCCGAAAAAAATAGTAAAAACAACAATTTATTATTAACGTTCTTTCAGTAGTAGCACAACTTGAAAGATAGAAACTTGGAGCCTATTACGAACAAGAAATATTAATGTAAAATGACTTAAATTTATAATTATATACAATTATCAAATAACGAATAAATAACTGTGTGCTGCGAATAAGGTATAAATTGGATTAGAACATAATGTAATAGTGCGTTACACCATTTTGAGTTTGGATGTGACGATCACTACAAGATCGTTTACAACCTGTTTACAAAACGGACTCTACGTTTTTTAATGTTAAAAGCGTTAAACGTTATCTCTTTTTAGAAGTGCCCTCTGACAATTTTAAAAGGCCCGTGAAGAGGTTGTGATTCTTTTCGTTTTATTTCATCTCCTTTGGGATATCACCGAGTGGCATTTGTTAATAGTCCATGTAAAATTATTAATAATTACCATGTATTTTGAGGATACATGGTCCTGAGATTTTAAATCAGGTACTAAACAACTCTCATGAATAATTTATTTTAGTTTTTTGGTAACATTTAGTCGGTTAGCGGACGTTGAGAATGGAGCTTTACTGCGCGCAATAAACCAGGATAGCGAGTTAAACAAATTATGCTAAATGATAATCAACCCGTGGCGCCAATCGGCCATTATTTCTCACACACATTATTTGGCAACTCTATATGCCATGCATTTAAGATTCGATTTACTACAGAATGACGTGAAGACAAAATTAATAATATATTTTATCATTATCGCCTCGTAAATATGTCGAAAAGACATATCAGAGAATATATTTTTTATATTTAATTTAGAGCTCATTCATTGCAGTTTGTGTTCATAAGGCTTCATTTATTACTCCAGCAATCATTGAAACTGCACAATGGATATTTATTTCTTTAAGAGGCGTTTTTTAACGTATTGGTAGGTTTATAGACTTTTATAATAATTATTCTTTAATTATTACGTTTAGATTACTTTATATTTATTTTCTATTTCTTTTAACGAAATTGTTATGTGTATTCACTTGTAGAAATGAAGTTACCAATCTACTATTTAAAAATATATTATTTTGAAGGTATTGTAAGTCGTAACCTCTATTCTTCGTTAGTAATTAACTTCGCAGTGGCTACTTGTCGCTTTCCATAATAACTACATGCAGGTAGTGACCCTAAACCTCTGTTAATATTAAAATAAAAGTCACCTTTATTTTTGTGTGGCCTCTGCCTTTTGGCCTGTATTGTTTTCAGTTATTTACATGTGTCAATGGTCCCAATATACATAAGAGGAAAGTAAAACGTACTGTTAGTAAAGTGCAAGAGTACGTTTTAATTATTTACGAGGTAGACCTAATTATAACTTTAATATTAGATTATGTAAATTCACAGAAAATCATTCAATCAATCAATCAATCATCAAATCGAAAATTTAATGTAATCGAATTTTTATGTGAGAAGAGTAGCAAACGAATATGCAGGCCAACTGATGTTAAATAGTCATTGCAGCCCTTGGACAAGACCGAACTTCTATCTGATTACGTACTTAGATGCGTTGCTACTCTTAAGTGCTAAGAAGGCCTCGCTTTTTAGTGTACCGGGATAACCTATTTGCTTATTGCTCACTTCCAATTTTCTCTAACCATAATAATATCCATAGCCTATAAAGAGATCAAAGGTACAGGCATTATATGTACAAAATTCGAGGTAATTTACTAGTTACCACTTAAAAGAAACAAAGAAATAGACATGCCGACAACATTTTACTTTTATATAATAGTAAGGTTTTACATAAACGCCACATCATTTTTCCTTTGACTTTCCATTTCATCACGACAGCCATATAAATCGATTACAAAAATCCTCTACCTGAAAAACCAAGGAAAAATATATTCCACCAATCAGACACTTTGAAAAAAGTACTCAAGTATTATGTAGTTCACATACTAACGTACGTATTAATAGAAATACTTATCTTAGTACCTATCCTGGACGTTACGTTTCAAAATGTATTATCTTGATGCTGTTTTTGAATACTAAGTCGTCTTGTTACGTTGTGTTTATCAACGCTTTTGTTAGATGTATCTCAGGTTAACCTGAGGTTAGAGTTGTATTTTATCTTTCTAGATCCTTTTAAAATAATCCTAGGTATTGTTAACAGAGGCAAGAATACAATCGTTTATTTATATTCAAAGTGACCTTCGCCATTTCAAGGCATTTGCCTAGGGAGGAACATATAGCATTTAAATACTACAAATTTATCGCATTTACATTCCGTTGAGCGATGTATTTGCCATGAATTTTGGCGTTTTATGTATTGCATGTCCCAAAACATGTTAAAAGCAATTTTACGCAGTATTTTAGGATCGACGATGTAACGTGACTAGCATTTTTGGGATGTTTTAATATTCCAACAAGTCTCCTTCGCTTGAAACGCCAATTTACATGAATTTTATAGTTGTTAAAGATTTGTCGTGAAACAATGAACTAAGATTTACACCTAAATTACGAGACGTAAAATTGTTACAAGTATAATAAAAGGACAAGTAATTCTATTACTTTCTGTAACACTCAAATTTCATAATTCTTCATGCGAGCCATTAAAGATAAAATAGTCTAATAAACTCACTGCTAACAACACATAAACTGAATTATATAAATTTATAGGAAAAGTTCCTAAGATTATACCCAAGTTCGGTATTGCGTAAGTGCTGCAAGCGCTTCAATCTATGTGGTATTTGATTTGATTTACAATAATGAACGGATAATTTAATATTATTTTAATTATTAAAGAAACAAAAAGTAATAGAAGAGATGATTAAGTACATCCATTGGTAATCTATTTAAAAGTACAGTTAGTTTTAACGTGATCTTATATATTTATTTCATACAAAATCGTCTATCTATTAAATAAAATTTAAAGACACATACACGCATAGAAATAACACAATAATGCTTGAGCGTTAGAACGCCATAGAAGTCGGTTAACACTCAACTTCTCGGCGATAATTAGTTTTCGGCTATCCAGCGGTCACGAGTCGGACATTCCGATGCGACGTACTGCCGACTCATCTACGGCTTATCGGCATAAAGATACAGGTGTTTTTGTAAAGAATTTCTGTACAAAACCATTTGCGAGGCCGCGACTTAAATATGATTTTGAATGTTTAAGTTCCGTTATCGTAGATTCGTGTATGCTAACCATCTGTGCATGTGGCTCGCTCGTGACTCAGTATGAATCAATGCTTTTAGGATTGAAATTAGCTTTTTTTATTTTATTTTAAACTTTAATAATAATATATAATTGATGAAATATGTAATAATTTCTGGTACAATTCACATAATTATATTAGTCCAACGTCTACTGCAATGCGTATTGCATTTACCACTTGCTTTTTATCATCTTCCAATTTAAATGGTGTTAGACACCAAAGTTCCGAAAGTGGTATGCTATCATATCCTTCGTACTTGGAACTGAACGATTTTAGCACATCACATCTTTCACTTGCCAACAAGGCAAAACTTGATATAGAAGCTAAAATTCCATATTTCCCATATTTTATTAGTTCACCTTCTAGTGACGATCGAGAAAATATTTCATTAACGCTCAAATTCATATCATCTAAATAGTACTGAAGTGCCGAATAGTAAAACTCAACTGCCTCATTAAAATCGTCCTTATTTTGGCAAGTATTCGATAATAATAGAAAGTAAGACAAATCAGTAGCCGGTGATGCACATCTCACAATTTGAAAATCGATTGCAACAATATTTTCATTAAAGTACAAGAAGTTAGGGCTCCATGCATCTCCATGACAAAATACTGGATTATTACCACGCTCTGAAACCACATCGATAAGTAGAGTATAAGCATTTTTGTTCAACAACTCTATAAACTTCTTATAATAAACGCTTGTTTCTGGATTTTCATATTCCGCTAGAGCATTTACGACTATTTTTATAGCTTTTTGATAGAACTCATTGTACCATATTCTATTGTTTTCATAGTAATAGATTTCGTGCAATTGATCAGCAATTTCCATAAAGACCTCGGGTTCTTTCATACGCAAAGCAAAGGAGACGGCATGAATGTGAGCTAGTGTTTTTAATGTTGCATTTCTTTCGCATATTGTTGGATTTTTTGAAATAGATCCGTACCCCTTTTCTGCCATATCTTCCAAAAGCAAATAATCATCAGATCCATCACAGTGCCCGTCATAATATATAGGAATATAGGACTGTAGACTTTCTTTCGCTCCCAGTGATTTTTGAATCGCAAACAGCACGGGCAAAATGTTGGAAAAGAAATAAACTTCTCTCTTAAAATATTTTGGACAATTCAAACTTCTACATAGTAGTTCGTCATTGACAATGGTTTTTACAACAAAAGAAGCTTGATACAGTTTGCCAACGACATTAATGCGATACACTGCGCCTATCAAACCTTCCCCAGCCGGCGCAGCTCTCGTTATATTTATTCTCTCCACGGTGTCTGCACTCTTCGTTTTCACTTTAAAAGCTCTGTCCACAACCGACTCGGTAAGTGCTTTCGATATATCAGCAAGCGTCAACGGTAACATGGTGACTGATTCTGTGATATTATTGAAAATATCAAATGCGAACACGTTTAAATACGTTTTATCAATTGTGTATAATATTTTGTCAAGATAATTGTATGTGTTAATCTCTATTATATTTCTAAATATTTGTGGTTGTCTCTACAAATATTGATATTTCAATATTCTACATACGTATCTGATTATGGTCACAGGGTAAAAAGTAATGCAAGAATGCGAATAATTACGTAATACGAATGGACAAACAGTATATAATTTGCAGCAAATGTAAATTAGGATGTAGCTGAGTCCGTTGAATGTTGTGACGGAGGATGGGCCATATGGCCGAAAGCGGCGCATGTTGAAGTATGCACGAGCGCTCCCGAACGCCTGTTGGAGCCCCGTGCAAACCGCAATTGTTTTATTAATTTATAAATTAATATAAATGAATAAATCAATTTCTTGTGATTTTATAATATTAGCATTTTGGAAAGTTCTATATCTATTACCATCCGGTTGCATTTTCAGGTCCATGACTTGACGTAAGCCTCACGTAACTGACATTTACCGCTGTATTATTTAAGTCATCCGTCCTCCGGGTCGGAAGGCGACCGGAACTTATTTTGCATAGATGCACTCACCACTATGGAATCTTTCTTTCCAGACATTTATCGGTGTTGCAAGCAATATAGCCAGCTCATTTCGATTGCAACGTGCTAATTTTAATAATTTTAAACTAAGTTCGTCTATTTATCATATATGTATATCTCATCCTTAAGTTTTTCTTCATCTTTTTGTTTGGTCTAATCTTCATCTTAAGACTAAAAATTCATCTTGCTTATTCTTAATTCGGTGAAGGAGGCACCAGTATTCTAATAATGAGAAAAGTAATTCTTATGTTTTGATTCTATTGTTGAAATTTAACTGCTTGGTACAATTAAAAGCGAGGTGATAATCTTAGTCCTCAAAAGCATAAAACGCATGTACTTAACAATTCTATTAAAAAAACTAAATGTGAAAAAGGGAACCAAGTTCAATGTGAAAAATATACTTGGTTGGCTACCTTGCCGACAAATGAATTATAATAATGTGTGAATGCTAAATTCTGTAAATAATCTTGTAGTTAATTTATAAGAGCTTACAACTATTTAAAATATATATAAAAAACGTATTTTTTGCTATAGCAATATGTGTTATTTATATATATTATCCTAAATTGTAACAATGCATAATTTACTCAAAATGTATAAATCGATAAACATTGGAACTCAGGATACGACTTGGCTAGTGTTTAGAATCTAATTTTTTTTATCTTATAATATAAACACATTAACTTACGAATAATTTTAATAAAATAAGTTGATTAACCAAATTTAGGACAACTTATTTTTAAACATTAGCCAAGTCAAATATTGAATTTCAAAAATATTCGAATAACTCAATAACCCTTGAACATGAAAATTGGTTTATCTATTCAAGAACCTTAGATTAGTTTTATAATTTTACAATTATATAGCTCAAAGCGTTATTGAGATGCGTATAAATTGGCGTTTTCATCACTGAATGACCGACATAAACCATACCTAACTACTTCGAAATGACCCATAATATTGAAATTTGGGATCCAACTGGGTAACTGTGTATACATAGAACTTGGCTTGATACGCTACCGCATATCTGGATATCGTGTCGTTTCACCAGTATCTTGATACGTTGTCGTGACGTGTAAAAGTACGTTATCATTAAAATTTACATCATGTCGCCCTTCGGGACTGAAACAATGACATACGTTTGTAATTCTATTGATAAAAAAGCAAGTGTACACAAATTTATAATCCTATCTATTTTGGTACGTACATAATTAAAACATGTTTGCACTATTCTGTTAGAAATACTGGGTCGTGCACTTAATTATCTAGATTTATTTATGATCACAAATAATATATAAATGCGTGATAAATCGTAATTGCAATGTCAATACCATGTGTATTTAACATGACTGTTCAGAGTAAATATCGAAAGAAGTATATAATAAGAATAATATATGGATGCGGAATTACATTGAAGATTTATCAGTGACATTATCAGTGAAGTAAATAGTATTTTTTTTCTATTTTATTACGCTCAAACTCATTACTATTACAATGACGCTATTTTAAAAGAAAACTTCACATATTCATTAACAATCACGCATCTACCTAAAGATTGTAGGACATCAACAACACCTGAAATCGCTCTTAAGTGACATTGAGGTCCTCCGGAAGAAAGACTATTTAACTCAACTTCACCCTAGATAGACAGCAGTTATAAAATATTATACGAATTACGCCGTGGTTATGGAAACAGTTCTTCTACTCTAGGTACTTCTGTTTCACAGAGCTTTTATACCGAGAGCCCATTAAACCTTATCGAAGTCGTGCCTTTATATCGACTGAGAAAATGCCCGCGCCAAATCATAGAATATGAACCTTTCAGATGATAAATTGGTCAATTTTAAATGACATTTTGACTGTAAGTAAAAAATGCATAGAAACACATTTTACTCATTAATGTATGAGTAAAGTAAACAAAGAGATATTAATGTATATCTCTTTGTGCGGCTTTAATTGATTTACTCTCCAGTCAAATATTTTATTTTACAAGAATCATCTCTAGTTACACTATGTACTGTAAGGAATTATATAGAATGATCATAATACCCGATACAGTGTCGTCTTTTTTACATTGACTATTTTGGAATTATTTAAAACGAACGCATAGCAAACATGATTTGTTATTAAACATAAACAAGATATAAAGGAAGAATACCTACGTAAAGTAACGCATGATCGTCTTTACTATTAAATTAATTAAAACCATTATAACAGCACCGACTGACGTTGGTATGTCCATAAACCTATAGGTTGTTTTTTTTATTTTTTTATATATATAAGAATACTTACGGAATGCGGATTGAAAAAGGAAATGCTGTACATAAAATGTTTATTCCAATTAATAGTTAAGTATTGTAGACCTTATAAAGGCATACATAAACCGTCTTTTATATGCTTATATATTGTTTCAATTGCGAAATAAATTTGTTCACCGAATGCTTAGTGAATCTCGATTGTGGTCGACGCATTTTCTGTAATTATGTGCTATAAATGATCGGGCAGTAAAAATAATTGGACATTAACCACTATGTGGACTCAAAACATAGTACCTTCAACTTTGTTCTAAATAATAGGAAATCGTACTCGTATTAACAGAGATCTGTTTTATTGTGTCAGATAAAAATGGAAGTTGATTGCCCATACTTCTATTAGACACTCGCTATAATCCAAGTACTTTAAAATTGTATTATAAACACCCAAAGTATAAAACTGTACTGGTACCTATTAAGAACGATCCAAACTCGCTACGGCCTAAAATTTATTACAAAATCAAAGCAGTTCATAATGAACATTTCCTGCTACCGGTGTTCCCGCTATTTAATTAGTAAACTTGCGCCATAACAAACTACTTAACAAGCCATAAAACATGCGGATTATTAAAAAAGAATAACAAAAAACGGTTAAACAAAATGGCCGACATTACCTGCGCGCGCCACTTTACCTTTGGAATTTTTTAGAAGCATTTATAGGAACGAGGTTGGCGTCCAACAGATAAAAGCCTGTTGTAGACAGGAGTAAGACAAAAGGAGGTTCTGGTGTAGTTTATTTTTGATTTTAATCGTCCATTTACGACGTCCAGCGGTGTAACATAGCACAGTTTTTATTTTAAAGATTTATAGCCTAAAAGTACGTAGTTCATAAGTAACTTACAATTTATTTCCCTTTAAAGTATGTATTTCATTTACAGTAAAGAGGACTGTTTAACTACTATTTAAAAATTTAAAAGCTAACATTGCATCAATTATCCTGTAGGTATAGGTACTCGTAATTCATAATCACGTACCGCTTTAATTTTCAAGGAACTCAAATACAAAAGAAGGATAATTGTTTTCCACCAAAAAGTCCTCATTTCAAAATAAGGCTCGCTCCCACAATGTGATTCGCGTTTAGATTTCGCTCGGAATCTTCGAACGCAAAAAAGGTCTTTTGTCGTGAGCGTGTGAATACAAGCCAGCCCTTTGTTCGCTTACTATGTCAAAAGTGCATCTGTCGGGATCATTTTAATTTCAGAACTGAATACCTTCTACACCTTTATCTCTGACACGCGATCGACGCTCATTTGCAAAGAGGGAGAAAACCTTACACATATCCTCAAGCTTCGTACCAACGTTGATATTCAGTTTTCAAAATTACTTTCGTAAAATTTTTAGATTTTACCTATGAAGCTAGATATTAATGATTCTTCTCAACAAATCCGTATTTTAAAAGTTAATAATAAACATCAGCTAGAATCTTCTGGTCTCCTCTTTCATATCTGGCTTAATAAAATATATTTTTAAAATTATTGCAGTATAGAGCTTCAGTTAAAAATAATTGACGAAGCATGTGTAGCATGCATTTGTTACAACCTTTCTTCCAACATGAAATATTCCAGTGTAACAACATCTGAATGCCCTCAAGGTCTTAAGTTGGGGTGAACATGCCAAGAATATTTGGCATTACCATGTGAATCTTTCCTTAGAATCACATGCAAGTGGATACATATCTTGGGGCAAAAATCCATTCATGGCATAACGTTTATATTCTCTTGTTTATTTTTTGGAATGAAAAGATAACCACAGTGTTTTTGTATTGTGGCTCGACGCTTTTCATAAATATCGCATGTATTTTTCATACCAATTATCATATTTGTCTTTTGTTTATATTTGTAACTGTATTGTTCACATTCAATCTCATATGATAAGATTGGTCGTACTTAAATTGCAAATTTTATATTTTTGTTTCTAATTGTAGCCCAACATATTGTAATTTTATCTACTTGTAATTTTATTGAATAGCCTTATGAACAGTAAGAAGGACGAAAAATGGAGAACTGACATAAAATGGTCAATTTGAACCATTCAAGTTTAAAAGATTAAACAGTTATACTTTATTGCTTTTCCTATAGAACAACTTAGGTTAAGTTGCTCTTAAGTTTTATTAGTCACATAAAACGTAACATTGACGAATGAAGACAACACTAAATTCTTGCCCTAGAAATATAATATTTCCTTAATTTATTGAAATGCATTAACGAATGCACTGCAACTTCCCAAAATAACATAACATAAATTCCAATTAAGGGAATTATATTTTATTACACTAACATAAGTTCCAACTGATTTTATTATGCACCAAATTCGATCAACCTCGATTTGATCTTGTAATTATAAAAAAGGCTATAAAAATATATCTACGAGCACATCTAAACATCGTTTTCCAAACAATAAGCAATGACTTAACTTGATAGGTATCGATACCCGAACATAATGATCGATTGATAGGAATAAAGAATAACTCGTGTCTAACTTATTGATACGATTTAGATGGGCGGTCAGGCTTGGCAGATGGTTCGCTTACAACTTATGTAACTTTGCATAGTATAATTTCTAACTATTACACTACATTTATAAGCTAATCAGATTCTATAAACGAAATCCTTGCGTACCTACATATTAATTCAGTTTGATTCGGTTTCCATATCTATTCATTTATAATGTACTCGCAATATAAAACATACAAACATAACTTATTCTTAATTATTGTGCATAGTTGAGCGTATGATTACATATACGTTAAATGACTGATGCAATATAGAGATGGTATGACATTATGTATGTATCTATCTTAGATAGACACATACCTAATGTCATCACACGATAAGATTTGAAAGCGTCAATTTTTATTAGAGTCACTAAGTCAATTTTAATAAGTGGCTAGATAGCCATTTAGATGGTGAATTTAATAAATGACTATACGTATTATATTTGATCCTAGCAATGTGACTGCGTAACTGATGTATAATACTCACCGTCGCCATTTGCAACACCATAACAGTTGACAAACTTGATAATAGAGTATGATCGTGATAAGACAAATTTATTTTACCCTGTAATAACAGATATCAACTGCTTAACGTGAAAATTAGCTACTAGCGGTCATCCATCCCATTTCTGACCTCGCTCCACGTTGTTTAACACGATGGATCATTTGATTTAACGTTTATCTACACAAGCCACGGGTTTCTTGGACGTTTCATAAAGGCTATATATCACCGTCCAAATCTCCAACCCCGTCACAGTGGGGTACGGTCTGAAACCCAAGAATGCGTTTTTATATTACAAAAAATTTACGATTCGCCTCTATTATTAACAGTTTAATATGTTTTATATTAATGATCAGAAACATAATTTTTAATGTCTCTAGGTGGCGGCACCGTTTGTTATCTCCGGTTGTTTTATTTTAGTTTTTGTGATTATAAAGTATATTGTGGGTTAGATTGTTAAAATTTAAAAGAACGTCAGGTTATAAAGCTTTTAATTGAATGTTCAGCTACATAAACAGTTGTCCATAAAAGATTCATTAAAGTAAATAAGTACGCTTTAGATTAAAATGATTACAGGGATTTGGATTATAACTGATAATTTATAAGCCTAGAGCATTAAGCTTTAAAGTGTCATTATTTATCTTTGTTTTAAAATATTAAAAGCACGCCTATTATAATAAAAGTATGGGTTATAACGGCCAACCGGTTATCAGGAACTCCGACAACGTTAGACTTCCATCTATCATTAACCACTAGGATTAATATGTTCTGTTAACTACGAAATTCGCGTGAATTTTTCCAGTCATATATCTAAATCCCTGCGATGCTGAGCATTGCTTAACTTTCTTGATAAATTGGCGTAAAGTAAAATATTCATTCGAAAGTACTAATAATTTTAAGCCAACGATCATATAAATGTACTTGTTGTTTCTGCTGGCCGGCAAGACGCGAGTGTCTGTTACACAATCCACAAACAAGGGCGGCGTATGCAGTGGCCAGTACCTGCTATCACAATGGACGAAATCAAAACGTCATTGTGCCACCACAATGCAGTCAAGTGGTTCGAGGGCCTTTTGTTACCTTTGAACACCCAGTCGAAGTGCGACGCCAGGCAGGATGACGCCGCGAGTTTCCGAGCGTAATGAACCTATTTGCCGTCTACGTGTTATTATTTTTTAATGAAACCCCATATTTAGTTGCCTCACTTTTTTGTTCCGTATATCTGTGTAGAAAGTTTCTAAACTTCAAATTTAAACGTGAGGTTTTAGATATGTTTCAATTATTATTATACTTGGGTATGTAGCTTATGGAGTCATAATTTTATTATTTTCATCATGATTGATATTTATGGAAATGGACCTAAAATAATTATAAATTTATTTTAATAAAATAAAAGTTTAAGGTTAGTGCAGATGCATTAAATATTCTATAATTTTAGGGCCACGTTATGAGTGATTTAAATTAAATAAAGGAATATTCCTATATTAAAAATAAATATTACTAATTTAGTATTATGCAATAAAAACCTAAACACTGACAAGACAACAAGGTTGACCATATGATAAGTTGTCGGTTTTGTCGTTTATGTTATACTGCTAGATAATCATACTGAAGGTAAAAAAGATTTCGACAAATCTATAATTCTAAAAAAACAATATCAAACAAAATCGTACATATATACGCTATTTTTACAACTGGTCCTTCTTTGAAGAATAAAACCTAATTTATTTAAACTCAAAATTGCGGGGTCTTGCCCTGAATTTTAAGCACACCTTTAAAATAGTATCGAAACGCAAAGAACGAAGTAGTCATTGATTTAATTAATGATGGCTTATTTATATTCTGGAAACAAATGAATTATACATAGAGGCGCTCCGGTACTACTCGTACGTATTCCTTGTGCAATGAATTAGCGTGATCATTGATGTAGGTACTTAGGTATTTGTGTATATGTTGCTATAAAATACTAGCAACTGATTCTAAGCACGAATTAACTTTAAATTTGAATAATAGGGCCGTTTTGCTATAACCCTGTTAATAACTTCGAGTATTTTTAGATTAAATCTCTTTTTTCCTGTGTCAATTTTTTTATGCGTTCGTATATCTCGTACTGTATAATAGCCATTTGGAATCCCATATGGTTTACAAAATGATAGTTAATTTAAATCATATACACATTTTATTCGTATAAATGTAGTTGTAATCATTCCAATGTACTTTATTGACACGGGCTGACGAAGTGAGGTGAAACTGTAGGCGGACTGTAAGGGCCAATGTTCAAACAAATTTATTTTACGGTTCCTACTCGGGAAAATAAGCTTTGTATCATTGAAATTGATACTACGTTCAAAATAAATATGAAATGGTCATTTAAATACCGTCAGGGAAGAGGAACTGAATTTCGTACGTTATTATTGACAATCGTATTGAGATAGGTAGATAAGGCAGCACGTTGCAATCGGTGATTTACCTGCACTGATATCTTTGTACATAACATTGTAACTTGACTACGATATTACAATCTACCTTACTAAAATGACCTTTCACATAAGAATCAAGATATGTTACATTACAAATAATATAATACCGTTAACATCGTTAAATTTTATGCAGCTCTACGCTATGTTTTGTTTAAGAAATAAAACAATATTGAGTAATAATTTTTGAAAAATATTTCTTTGTTTACAAGAGAACAGCTGAGTAGCAGTAATACAGAAGATTCAAAGAATTTCGGAATGTGAAGTGAACTCCCTAAGGCTTTACGACTGACCAAATATTCATACAACAACCGTTACATGGGAAACTATTTGTAATATTCATACATTACTCCTTTTAAATGAGGCGAGAAATAGACAGGCTCGTCGAGTTGATTCATTCGGCTGCTCGAGTTGTATTGGCGTAGAACTCGACTTTCATAAAGAGTTCAACGCGCGCTCGCAGACTTATATGCACTCTCTCACTATCTGACGAATTGAAGTAAATAATAGACATCGATATTTTTATTTTTTTAATATTTGATTCTACATTTTATTAAAGATTAGTAATATGTATTGCGTTCTAATTAAATTAATTTGCCATCATCTGAATATTTCTACGCCAAAGAGTGTATGTGTATGTTAAAAACATGCAGATCGGTCCTAATCTATTTTATCTTATTTTTTACCCATTTTTATAAAAGGCATTTATGGAATAATTTTAATTTATTTTAAATTTTATGAGCTAGTAACGCATCCATACATACAAAGTGTTTCCCAGGGATACACAATTTTAGAATATGACATTGTGATTACACTTCCTGCTAAACTATTTAAATAACATTGAAAGGTATACGACGTAGTAATCCACATATCAAACTTGTATACATCTGTAGACAGATATGTCCAGCGAAATCAATATAGGTCGGCAAAGTTAAGCATTCTTGCAGCAGTAGAGATTTGGATGGGTGAAAGTCCCCAGTGACAATATTTCATACTCATTTACGTGCGTCAGAGTTCACTTTAGGCAATCGGTACCGATTGCTGATGCTGTCAAATATTATCGGAGGCAATATAAGTAGGTATATAAGTAATAATCCCAGAGATGGGTTGGTCTCTAATCCGTATGTCTACCAATATGTATTGAAAAAATAATAGTGCCAATACGTATTGGATATGGACCTCTCTCCTTAGTTTTGAATAAAGAGCCATACTCAAAAGTAGGGCAGACGAGGGGCTGCAATATAAAGGCTATTGCTCTAACCGGAACTTATAAAACACATAACAGTAATTCATAGTATTTTTCCACTTAAATGTAAGAAGCTCTGATTCTCAATATGGATGGATTACCGAATTAATACAGTGACAAAAAATTATTCGGACACTCTTTGCTCGTATAATCAACTATATGTTAGTTATTCGGGATTATCAGATGGTAAAAATCGTGATTGTCCCTGAGCTCTTATAATTCGCGCGTGGAGAAACTCTTGTTTTGGTGAGAGAGGTGCGGTAATATATCTTCGTCTTCAGGAGTAGTACTGACCACAGACTAGACGACTTCAGATAGAAGTCCAGTCGTATTTGATGTTGTGTTGGACTGCAATAACTATGTATCATCAGGCCGGCAAGTTCGTTTCCTCCTTTTCTCTTATATAAAAAAAAACCTAAATGTTTATCCCGACTACGGAACCGTTTGTACGTAGTCTGACACGCAATTACTTGGCTTCCATTTTTATTCAGGATTGTAACCTACATAGCGAATGTATACTAATTAACGTAGCGTAGTTATTTTCTTGTGATTATGACCGCTTACTTAAGACATAACTAACTCCATTCGAACACAATCACGGACAAAAGGTAGGTATCATTTATTTCTGTAAATAATCATATATATGTTCCCATTCGGCATTAGCCCCATAAAATAGTACGAGTTTCAACACGTATTACCTTAGTTACCAAATCCTCGTCGCCAATTATTAATTATGTCAACAATTTTATTTTATCAAAAATATACATGGAACTTAATACTTTATAAACTACAAATAAAATGAGGATTAAATATATTTACAGGTAATAATAACTTATTCTATTCTAATCGCAAATTATACATATACATAAATACAAAATTCATAAAAAAGTAATTGCTCCTTGTGATTCTTTAAATGAACAAAAGGAGGCATATGAAAGCTTCAACGTCTATTAGATCATATCTTGTAGACGTGAGCTTACAGCCCTTAGATAGTGTTGAGGTCCAGTTTCAGAGACTTCAATTATTATTCGAATCAGTACTGTACAATAATACATAGTTATTAAACTTTTGTTACGTGGCTTTTTTCTGTCAACGTATCGACTCCGGCGCATACCTGCGTCCTTCTCGACGTTTACCTGTGCTTGTAAGAGGGCAGTCTCCATAGAGTTCCTAATGTATAGAAGTGTCTGCGAAAACCCTTACTTAAAATCTTACGTAGATGAATATATGCTTATGGATATGTTAAAAAATTGAACTTTATATATATTTACTACATTATAAAAACCTAATTTAGTATGCTAGTTTTTCCATTTTTAATATGAAATTATGACCTTCCCGAAAAATATAACTATTTAGGTACCCAAAATATTCAATTTCCGCGTATTAATTTTGTTAAAAACATAGAAGTTACATTATTCATGTAATATAATTTTGATAATCAAGTCTTTATTAAGTTTACAACACCAGATATTAGAAAATAACTTTTCAAAACATTCAATCAAAATGACAATTAAAAAAAAACTTCGTGGTATTTGAACAGCTTTTGTCACATACACAAATTACATCTTGATGTAAACAGTACAGACATTCTAGTCACACCTTAGGTCTATGGCTGCGCCCGCGCACGGTGAGGCATGGAAACCGGGCGGGCCAGTACACGATGGAACTTTGCGCAGGACGGTCGTGTCTAGTGCAACGTCGCGAGTGATGTCGCAGCATGTTTGCTGCGCGTGCCTTTTTGTGGTGCCTGTGCCTTCTAGCGCTCGGCGCGCCGGCCGCCGCCGCCCGCGGTCACCGCGTGCATCACCTTGTACCCACTCGACATAAACACTCGGAGTTCGTTAAGGGAAAGAGTAAGTGCCGCCCACGGTGCTCTCGTCTCTACACCATATCCCCTTATACTCAAATGTGCTTCTTGATTTTTTGCCGATATGGACTGTGCTAGGATGTGATCAGTGCTTTTCGGTTGGAAGTCATCTGTGGAGGAGTTAAATTTCGGTTACGTTCGAAGCTTTCACATTCCCGCCCACAGGCACGCTACGTCAAAAAACGAGCATCGCCTTAACGTGTTACTGTGACATAGTTAACAATGAATAATAAATGAGATTTGGTGACCTCTTAATTATCATGAAACTGTAAGCAATAAACGCAATAAAGACTGTAAGCAATATACCTAATCGCTTGAATAAAATAAACAAAGCTTATCTTAACCCAACAGACGTAGCTCTATGTGAGCTGCAACAAGCCAAACAACGGCAAGTCACTGGAGGATACGCATACAATAATCATTCTAGGGATTACCGTTTTCACAATAATATTTTTAAGCCACAATATGGCTTCTTTGTTAATAAAATCTTAAAAGTTCTATACAATGATCTAAAATATTGAGCTTAAAATGTTATTCAAACAATATCCTTATTATGATTCCATTTTTCTGAATTGGCAGCGAAAGATTTATAAATGAGCATTTTATTTGTCCGCTTTGCTTTTCTCAGAAATAAATAAAGCTAAAAATAATTTCGAGATCTGAAATAGCTTAATATAAATCCACTAATTATAAATAACAGAAACAAATCCTTATTTTTCGTAGAATTACACCCCATTTCATAGTAAATACCATATTACATACTTAAATTTTCGTAGAGACCTACTCAAGCTAAATGTCTCTACAATGATTGTATATAGAAACAAGACACGGATATAGTCTTTTATTCGCCTCTTCGCGTAAATATACATAAATGTAAAATTCATATATTCAAATTCCAAAACTGTCCAGTACATCTAGAAATATCACAGCCGAAAACCTCTAGTTACTTAAAACGTAGTCATCTCACAAAATAAGGCTTTGCTGAAAGCAAAACTACATTATTGTTGGGTAGTAAAGTTAATGTTGAACCTTAACATATACAGATTTATAACTACAATTCAAAACTTGTCGCATTTAACGAGTCGTAACAATGAGCTTGTTGTTTCAATTGTTATAGAATTCCAATTCTTTACTGCGCAAGCTATGAAAGCTCCAGTTTTATTTTATTGTAACACGTATTTTATTTATGCGCGACTTCAACGAAGCGTGCGCCAACCTAAATTAGAATGAAAACAAATGACCCGTAATATGAAACATGGAAAATGAAACAATAGTATTTATTTAACATTTATTTTAAAAGAAGCTTTAAGGTTTCTTAATCAAAACAATTGTTATTGAAATAAGTAACTTATATTAACAATACCCATTTTTGGTCGATATTTAAAATTAATCCTTATATGAATTGCAAAGGATATCGGGAACTAAATAAGACTAAATATGTACATGAACACGCTATATGATAACTATTATGACAATTATTTATATTAAGCACGTCTGTTCGATCGGGCAGGTACCACCACTGTCCTCATAATCCCACCATGTTACATTTTTTTTATTTGGATTACAGTTGGATTGCACATTCCTTTGCTAGACTTCTGAGATAAAAAATTACATTAATCCAGTCATATATACAATCAATGTGTGAGCTTCGTGCCTACAACAGTGTATACAGAGCAAAAGCTTACATCAAGATTAGAAATAATCTATAACAGAAAAACTGATACGCGATATTACTAATAACCTGTATCCTGTTATTTTGAAATGTGGTAATGATGTCTTTAAGCCGTACCTCGATATTTAGAAGTTGTTTTATTTATTTATAACTTGTTTTGCCGGCACCTTCGCTCTAATAGTTTTTGCAACTTAGTGTCCTTACGTTAACAGAACGATAAACAGCTTAAGCTAAGTTCTTAGACAATTTTACAAGTAGCTGGTACCCGCGGCTCCGATAAATTTAAAACTCATAATAATCACTATAAGGTATTCAGTAAAGCAGAATAATATTAGTAAATTAATTAGTAATTCAAAGCATCAGAACCCTATTATATTGTATGCAATAGAATATTCATAGTTAAAAGTGGCATAACAAGTTATGGCGGAAGATATGAGAATGGAATGTAGAAAATATTTCTGATGAATCTTATTCCACCATCCACTACAAGTATATCTAGTGATGTTCCTAGGTTCAATGTGATAAGTTATTCAGTCCGTAAGCATAATTATTAAATACAAAATATCCTATACTATGGCTCGTAATGTGTAGTGAAGTAGTCTTTATATTTTTACTTTGAATGTAGTAAATTCTCAGAGTTGTAATTCTCCAGTATGTAATCCTTGTAACGTTTGATATATAGTATACCAATATTATATTTTAATACTTTCTATTTATTTATTTTTCTATTAACTAAGATTTATTACTTATTTGCTTACGTTCTATAAATATTAAAAAAATAATTAATAATTTGATATTTTATCATCAAGACAATGGACATACCTATTCTTTAAACAACAGAAGTAGAAATATGCTTGTGGCTGCACCCCTACATACACATTTATAGCCAACCCCAAATAGCGCTCTAGGACTCAGTTGGAAATATAAATAAATTTGCCTTCAAAACATTTTGTAACGTAAACAAACCCACACTAAGGACTACAAAGTTTTGTAAGTACGATATTTATGCTCCATTCACACCAATATCATTCATATGACAGGTTTTAATCAAGCCAGAACATCTACATATTATAGCGACGCCTAAAAAGCGGTCTAAGTTATTTGCTTCATTATCATATCTACTAGCTTTACGCAAGTTGTTTCATCCTCGTTTATATTTTGTAACTGAATATTGTAAATCGTTTTAACTAAAACCGAAAAAGCATTAAGTTAAAGTGTACTGTTCGGATAATCAATATACAAATAATAAAACTGAAAAAAAAAATTGACTGATTACATTGAAAAAAGTTTAAGGCTTTGTGACATCGTGCTAAGATTCTTATTAAACGTGGGTGACAGGTAGTTTTTTTTTCAAAATTTGTCAATTATCCACATTCCAATCAAAATATTTAAAAAGTTAAAAAATAAAAGATGTATTACATTCGAAAGACATTTTTGTATTTATAAGATTGTTACATATTATGTTCTGTGAAACACACAGAATATGAAAGTATAATGTGTCAACTTTAAAACAGAAAATAGCAAAGAAAAAATAGGCAAGTGCCTAATGTTTAATCGCCTGAAATTCGATGTACAACTTATAACGTAATAGTATCTTCAACATATCAAGCTGTTCATTAACGGCCAAATTATAACCAGTTACGGTATAATGATATGCAAGCTTCTACGAGTATAATTCACAGAGTTTCTTGACCTAACATTTGATGGCACGGTGTTGAGTATCGAATGTCGGAATAACGTGAAAAATTTAGAATAACCGGATTCTGCTTACCGTAAACAACAAATCTGTTTAGTGCAATACTAGTAACGATCCTGGAAGTTGGAATAAGCGGCACATATTAATTCTATTTTACATATTTAATTATTTAACATGTCAATAAAATCAGGTTAAATTAAAACCCCGATATTGTGCTATAAATAAAAATAATAAACTGGCAAGCCTAAAGCTATGAATTATATTATCCACTAATCAACCTTTTGAGACGCGGGGAACATAAGAACGGTTAGAGTATGGAGTTGTATGTACTAAAAATAAGAAAAACAAATGTGTAAAAAGGAAAACAATTTGCAGTCCGTACTGTGTATTATGGCTGTAAGAATATTTTAAAATTCTTTTATTGAAACGCTTTCGATTGTGTTTACATTTTTTTTCATTTAATTCATCTTTCAACTAAGTTAATATATAAAATAATTAATTCATTATCTTAACTTCGTTTCATTAGGTACTAACGTAAGCCATATTTAAAATAAGTACCTTTTTACAAAATCTGTCTTCTCGCATATCACCTATTTTGCATGTACGTTTTTATTTTGGAATAATAGTTTAGAAATATTTTGCGTTTGATTTAAAAATAAACAAACGGACGATTAATTTTCTTGTCGTTTACATAAAATAAGACCGTGGTCATAGAATTTCATTGATCATTCTTGAACAAAGAACCTTCGAATGGACTTTTGGCATTTGAAAAACAAACATGAGGCATAATTGGTTATTCTATTTTAATATAAATTAGTCAGATGTACCTACATGATTTTATTATATTTAATAAATATCCAAGAGTAGAAGATGCTAAATATTAAGATATACACTATATCGATTATACTTTTAGTTGAAAATTTATTTGACAAAGCTTTTAATAATTGAATATTTATGATTTAACTTGAATTAAATTTCATGGTAGGTAGTTTTGCGAAAAAGCATTTCACTGACGTGGAAATTTACGAAACGCCATTCAGTCACCGTTGATCAATCGCAGGATGTTTAACCGTATATAAACGATGGTCGACGTACAACGCTGGTTTACTTTCATCCCACTAAGATCAAAGTTAGGCGGACGGGCGAGCTATGAAACACAATAAGAAATTGTAGTGAAAGGTCGAGTTACCCGAATTAAATGTTAGTGGAACAAAACTGGTTCCAATGCTTCAGAATGCAAGTAACTGGATAAAAACATTGCCCTGAGACAAACCAGTCGCCGAGCTTTACACACTAAGCACTTATAGGAACACAAGTTGAGCGATTGGATGAAAAGACTGCACGTGAACTCGATCGCGTCTTTAGCGCAAAGAAAATTGAATAGACATTATTATTCGTTCAAATTTGAGCTTCTTTTGTGATTCTTCGAATTGTTGGAATTCTGATGTCAATGTATTTTGAAAAGGGCTAGGTATAGTATTCTTCTTGATCGTGGGATCACATTCATTTTGTTTGCAAGGTTTGTGTGGCCGTATAATTTATCACCTATCTGTGGTCTGTGATGGACCAGAGGCAGCGAGCGCGACGTAACTTCCACATTTCAATACTATCGCTCATGTCATCGCCAGTACATCTGGGTCGACCGGACACCGGATTTCTACTGCCCACACTTTAAACGACCAAATTCATCCATAATAAATCACAAACACGTTCTGTACTATCCGGTGACATTTAAAATCGGCCGTGTATATTATACGTGGGAAGTACCTCAGCTGAATAGTATATTAGTGTGTACAAAATAATTACGTATCAGTAATAAACCATAAGAGTAATCGGATTGGCGGATTTAATTTATTCTTACTTTTTTTATTGTAATAGAGTAAGAAACGGACATGCAGGCCACCTGATGTTAAGTGGTCACTGCAGCCCATGGACAACCATGTCCAATCTCAAATAGAACAGAGTTCTATTTAAGGGTGGACGCAGATGCGTTCTTACTCTCGAGGACTAAGATGGTCGCCTCCAATAATGTGTATCCGACAACCACACCTCCCCAAGCGAAACACAACACATGAAGAACATATTGCTTTACGGCGGGCTATGAGGGTGGTTACTATTCATATTTTCAATTTTTTATCAAGTGCATTTAATAGCTGAACTTTGAATGAGCATCATATTTTCTAGTTATTATAAGTATCTAAGTAGTCATAATTTGACACTCGAAAGACCTTGAACAAAATGAGTATCTAACACGAGTTACTGAATCAGCATCACATTTTATCGTAGATTCGTATGTTGTTTTACAAAAAGTAATAATAATTACCTTAAGACAAATAGATAAGTACCTAAGAGTGGAGGTTCGTATTTAAAACGCAGCTTAAGATAAAGTTCTTCGTTTTAATGTATACTTAGAAATAATATCAAATAACGAGAATGGTGGATGCACTTGAACATTGACAATGCTGGCAACAAAAAATCCATTGTTCCTTCATACAGGTAGATTTTACTTTGCATCTGTTTGTTCGAAATTCTTCTAAAACAGGTAAACCATAATATGAGGTATTATTGAGTTAGGCTCAACTGGCACTTGACTCGCAGGGTAAACATATTTTTAATGTTACGCAAAATATTTTTTAGGGTATTAATATCTACAATTAACTTTTAACAGGTTTTTCACGAAACGGGTTCACATCTAAATGTTTATATTATAACAGAATGATTGTTTATTTCAATCTATTATTCATTGTGAAACATACTGGACAACGGTAAATGCGCACGCGACTCTTATTTTATTACGTGTTACATACACACTTATGTGTTATGGATCGATACTTTACACTGCAACAAAGCGTCGTTGTAGACTATATTCATAGTTTAATCACAAATAGCGGTGTTACGTGTAGCGTAGTAGAAGAAACTGGCTTCGGTGCCGCCCACATAGTACCGCCTCCTCGATGGATGCGCACAACTCCAAACTTGTCCATCTATCGACTACAAATGACTTCTCGTGTATCTACTTATACTTCTGTCATAGGCCTTATAGGGATTAGTCTTGATAAAATCGCTACATTAGATTTCCCTGCTTTTTATGGCTAATCTTTTTGGTAGATTTTAATTCTTTTTACAATTATTTTACAGGACTTAGTTATATCTTTCTTCCTTCAATAAATTATATAATTAATTTGTTGTGTCGTCTAAAATTAATATTATCGTATGTTTAATAATTTCACTATTTGCCTTTAATTTTTAACTTTTAACTATATGGAATTTATTTTCTTTTATTGGATATTTCAGTTATTTAAAAAATCTAATAATTTTCTTTTATTTTAATTTTAAAGTCTTTAGACCTAGAAACTTAGAAACTTAAATGCCTGTATTTAAAATGTATTATAGACATGTTTATTTACCACATTTTTATTTAATGTATGTAATAATAAATAATATAGCAATACTTAAGTGTATATCTATAACTTATAGTGCCTCACTCTCTCTTTTTTCAGTATGCATCGGAACTAACGGTCGCATGTCGGTCCCTTCGAACCGCGATACTCATTACCGGAATCTTCGAGACCGCTTCACAAACTGCACTTACGTGGACGGTAACCTTGAACTGACATGGCTGCAAAACGAAACAATGGATTTGTCATTCCTAAAACACATTAGAGAAGTTACTGGATACGTACTGATTGCGTACGTAAATGTCAAACACATAGTTTTGCCACAGTTGCAAATTATCCGAGGAAGAACATTATTCAAACTCAACGTACGTGAAGAAGAGTTTGCATTGATGGTAACAATGTCTTCAGCATTTACGCTAGAGCTACCTGCACTGCGAGATGTTCTTCGCGGAAGCGTCGGCATTTATAACAACTATAATCTCTGCCACGTTAAAACGATAAATTGGGAAGAAATCATAACAGGTGTAAACGCAACCTACGTGTTCGTATACACTTTCACGGCACAAGAACGGGTCTGTCCACCTTGTCATCCAAGTTGTGAAGCCGGTTGCTGGGGCGATGGACCTGAAAACTGTCAAAAATTTTCGAAAACCAATTGTAGCCCTCAATGTGCGCAAGGACGTTGCTTTGGACCTAATCCACGTGACTGTTGCAATACATTTTGCGCTGGGGGCTGCACTGGGCCCTTGCCGAGTCAATGCCTCGCCTGCCGAAACTTTTATGATGAAGGTACTTGCTCCCAAGAATGTCCACCAATGCAAATTTACAATCCTACGACATATTCATGGGAGCCTAATCCAAATGGAAAGTATGCTTATGGTGCAACCTGTGTTCGAAATTGCCCTGAACATCTTTTGAAAGATAACGGGGCGTGTGTTAGAAGCTGTCCACCAAACAAAACAGATGTCAATGGAGAATGTATACCCTGTAACGTGACTTGTCCAAAGACGTGCCGTGCTGAAAAGCCAATACATTCCGGCAACATCGATTCATTTAAAGATTGTACGATAATTGATGGATCAATAGAAATTTTGGAAATGACCTTTACAGGGTTCCAACATGTTAATCCGGACTACTCTTTCGGAGAACGTTATCAAGAGATGGATCCAGATAAATTAGAAGTTTTTAGTACAGTCCGTGAAGTCACTGGTTATTTGAATGTACAGGCTTTCCATCCAAATTTTACAAGTCTTTCCTACTTCCGCAACTTGGAAGTTATTGGTGGACGTCAAGTTGTCGAAAATCTTTTTGCATCCCTTTATATAGTAAAGACATCTCTAGAGTCACTTGGATTGAAATCTTTGAAAAGAGTCAACTCGGGCGCCATAGCCATAATGGAAAATCGGAACCTGTGTTTCGCTGACAAAATTGCATGGAATATACTAGTAAAATCCAGAGATCACAAACAAATAATACAGAAAAATGGCGATCAAAGAATGTGTGGTAAGTCCTTGTGCGAATGCGCTTCGTGAGGATCCTCATTTTAGTTATAATATGTAGTTTAATAAAAAAGCACTTGCGATCTTTCTCGCGCGTGACAAATGCCTGATGCGAATTATATCTTCAATAAATAATAAATCTTAATTTCATATGTTTCTATACTAACCCTATTAATAGCATAGCAATATAATGCGGTGTATATTTATTTTTCTCTGTTTTTATCAATGTTTTTATTAACTTTGCGTTGTTTCCTGAATATTTGCTCGATAACCTATTTTTTTAACAGAAAAAGCAAATATGGTGTGTGATCCGCAATGCTCGTCTGATGGCTGCTGGGGTCCAGGTCCAGACCAGTGCCTGTCGTGTAGAAACTACAAGTTCGACGAAACGTGCATACAAAACTGCAGCATCATTCCTGGGTTGGTATTAGAGTTAGTCTACCTAACCTGTCATTATTTTATTGAGCGTAAGTAAATGCTGTGCGAAACTTATATTGCACTTACATACCAAAGCAGTTATGATGCGATGCTGGGTAGTTATAAATTGATAACATGTATATTAAATTTGTCAATTATAAATTTTCAATTTCAATGTAATTGACAATTACATCTGTCTGCTAATAAAGTGCATCAATAAAGGCTGGTGGCAGCCTTCATCTAATATGGGAGGTTGATTTCCATAACAAAACTGAAATACGTGTGGGTAGCTCAACTCTTACCGGTTCGACGGCCTAGCGCCATGCTGGCCTCATTGTTCGTTAGACACGCTGACTGATCTCTTGTTACACGGCGTACCATTATTTGACAAAAATTGCGCAACAAGATAATTTATTATGTGTTATGTATATATTGTATACACCTATTTTATTAGCGATATTTCACGAGCTATATTGTATACAAAATACATTTTTTTTTATATTTGTATGTATTTCTCTCTTTTTGTATGTATTTTCGCCATGTTCATCTTTTGACAATATGGATGTGAATTTTTTTTTTTTTTTATTACAGACTTTATGAAGCCGGCCCAAAGACTTGTGAGCAATGTCATGCTGAGTGCCTAGAAGGATGCATTGGACCTAGTCGCGCAAATTGTACTAAATGCAAAGGAGTCCGTGATGGACCCTATTGCGTAGCAAAATGCCCTGAATCCAGATATCCATCTGAAAATGGCACGTGCCAGCCATGCCACTATAATTGTATTAATGGGTGCACAGGATCAGCTAATATGGTTGGAGTAGGCGGCTGCAATGCTTGCAAAAAAGCAATAATAAGTGTCGAAGCTACAGTATTAAGTTGCCTCCGAGAAAACGAGCCCTGTCCTGATGGTTACTATAATGAATGGGTAGGAAATGTAAAACAACTTGAAGGAAAAGTTAAAGTGGTATGCCGTCGGTGCCACCCTTTGTGCATCAAGTGTACCGGATTTGGGATTCATGCTCAAGTATGTCAAGTTTGCAATGGATTTAAAAGAGGAGATCAATGTGAAGATGAGTGCCCTGCAGATCACTATACAGATAAGGCTAACAGAGTTTGTACACCTTGCCACAATGAATGCCGTGGTTGTACTGGACCTTCTTCAACAGATTGTATCAAATGTAAGAATCTAAAAATATATATGAATAGTAGTAATTTAGACAAAGACAAACAACGGTATAATTGCACTGATACATGTCCAGAATCCCTACCCTATAAAATTTATTTTGACGAACTTTTGCAAAATCCTATTGACGACCCATATTGTTCAGAATTAGCTAATGGCCATCCATCTATGGCAACTGCTAAAATCCCTACTGTGCTGGTTATCATTTTAGTTATTGCTTTTTTATTATTGGTCATTCTTGGTATAATTGGATACACCTGTAGACAGAAAGCCAAAGCCAAAAAAGATGCTGTGAAAATGACTATGGTATTAACGGGATGTGAAGATAATGAACCGTTAAGGCCAACAAATGTTAAACCAAATTTAGCAAAATTACGAATCGTGAAAGAAGCAGAACTTAGAAGAGGTGGCATGTTAGGTTTTGGTGCTTTCGGAAAAGTCTACAAGGGCGTTTGGGTACCGGAAGGCGAAAATGTTAAAATACCTGTAGCGATAAAAGTTTTGAAAGATGGAACAGGAGCTAACACTAGCAAAGAGTTTTTGGATGAAGCATACATTATGGCTAGTGTTGAACATCCAAATTTACTTCAATTACTTGCAGTATGTATGACAAATCAAATGATGCTGATTACGCAACTTATGCCGCTAGGATGTTTACTTGACTACGTCAGAACACACAAAGAGAAAATAGGTTCAAAGGCTTTCCTAAATTGGTGTACCCAAATTGCACGGGGAATGGCTTATTTAGAAGATAAAAGACTAGTACACAGGGATCTGGCCGCAAGAAACGTTCTTGTACAAACTCCGAACTGTGTTAAAATCACAGATTTCGGTTTAGCTAAATTATTGGATATCAATGAAGATGAGTATAAAGCGGCCGGTGGTAGAATGCCAATTAAATGGTTAGCACTGGAATGTGTTCAACATAGAATATTCACACACAAAAGTGATGTATGGGCATTTGGCGTGACAATTTGGGAAATATTGAGTTACGGAGCACGGCCATATGCAAATATATCGGCTAGGAATGTCCCAGAGTTGCTCGAAAACGGATTGAAATTACCACAACCAACTATTTGCACGCTGGACATTTACTGCGTGATGGTTTCTTGTTGGATGTTAGATGCCGATAGCCGCCCATCATTTAAGCAACTTGCTGATACATTTGCGGAGATGGCAAGAGATCCCGGTCGATACCTCGTTATCCCTGGAGACAAATTTATGCGTTTACCATCCTATTCTACACAGGTAATTGTTTATTTATAATTTTAAGTAGCAAAGTAGGCATGCCGTGCCACTTAATGATAAGTAACCACTGCCGCACATGGATCTGTAACCTGTTCTATATAGAACATAGGATCCACATAAAGTTTGCGGATTTAAATAGTCACCTCAAATATAAGCGATGGCTATTGCTTTACATCAAAAATAGATATGACATTCGCATTTCCGCTGGTGAACCTTTTAAGTTATACCAACTATGCATTTTAATATAATAATTTATTATATATATTATCGTTGTCGTCATATTATTCATACTTTATTTACTTTATACAATTGCAGGATGAGAAAGAGATGATAAGAAATCTTTCATCGGCTATGGATGGACCAGAGTCATTAGTTGAGGCTGATGAATATTTACAACCAAAATTGAAACAAGGCCCCGGTGCTGCTCCTGGCAACTCTGGTGTGAACGGAACTGGAACAGAATCGCAAAATACTGCTCTGAAAGCTTGCACATCTGCATCTTGGCCAACCACTCCTTGTCATCCCGAAGGTACTGCATCCGATGGCATGAACAGACCTGAAAATTGGGATCAAGATCTATTGAGATATAATCGTCAGAATAATCCTGATGGGCCAGAAATGCGCCATTATTACAACAACGGTGTATGTGCGTCCGATAGCTCCAGTTCCCGATATTGTAGTGATCCCATGAAAACACGCCCTGAAGGCATAGAGGGCAATTTTGACACAATGTCAAAAGTAAAGGAAGCGCAGGTCGGTAACCTTAAACTGAACCTGCCATTGGATGAAGATGATTACTTGATGCCGTCACCGCAACATAATCAAAACGCTTCGGCATATATGGATTTGATCGGTGAAGGAGCTGAAGGGCAGGACTTAGATAAATTGCGCTACGGTAGCTTTGTTGGATCTAAAAGATGTGTGGATAACCCAGAGTACTTGATGTCTGATCAAAATGTACCTCCGCAAACCCTGGGCATACCAACAGACCCAGTTCCGTTGGAATCGCTATGCGTCAGTGAGGGCAGTGGCAGTGAATCCACTCCTCAGCCCGGGACAAGTAAATACTTACCACAAAGGTCGGTGGAAGAAGAATCCATGTCCGACCACGAATACTATAACGACCTGCAACGCGAATTGCAACCGCTTCGCAGGAACGAGACGACTGTGTAATTGCGGAGTGAACGTATCACCGTGGTTTAGGTACAACGTATAGACTGATCTCTCGCAACTAATGACTGTTTTACTTAATAGTGCGCACGCGCGCCCCTCGTGCCATTTATGTGATGGCTAGTGTTAGTTTGTTGAGAAAACTTCAAAGTAAGAATTTTATTATAGTTATATAAACAATTTGTTATTTTCTTCTACTTATTTTTGTAAAGGAACTGTTATCAATCTTTCATTTGTAAAAAAATACTTCTTAATGGGTGCTGTTATGAAGCACTCTACAAAATATAAGTTATTTATTAATTTAGAATAAGGAAGGCTATGTTCACCTTTCATGGAAGTTTTAGTTTTAAGTGCGTGTAATTTTAATTTTAAAACTGTGATAATTAGTTTAGTTACTATCCTGTAAAATTAATTACGACGGTCAGGTTTGTCTTATGTGAAAATGCAATTTTAAATTTGATTGAATTGTATCATAAACATTAAAGCATAAATAATTATTGACGTACACTTATACGTCAAGACAAAGTAGATATATTTCATTAAATGTAAATGACAATATTTTGAGAGAAATATTTTGTTCCCAAACAATATTAGGACAATAAAATTATAGGTAGGTACGTGATCTTGCCATTCACTGGTTAACCATTATGCACAAATCGAGCATTTTCCTTATACCTTGTCGATCTTGCCTTATCTAAGCTTCGACTTGCCTGACCTCCTCATAATTTTATTGCACACCACCACAGAAATATATATTTCGTTCACTGTACAGATCTATTTATAAGGAAATTTTAATAACATTGTATGTAAGTATTTACGGCAGAATGAAAAAAGACATTATTTTTTAAGAAAACATTAAATTCGAGCAATGTCTTAAGCACAAAGCAAGCTCAAAAGCTTTCCGTGTAAAATGCAAATATACAATGAAAATGTATATCATTCTAAGTACCTATTTAGTTTATTAGTTTAGTATTTCTTATAGACCAAACATTCGTTTGCCATGTAGGTAATGTGTATACTATAAAGTTATTATTTTATTGTAAAGGTATATATTATTATAGCGTTTCATACAAATTATGTATTAGCAACTACTCATATAAAACTACCAATTCTATGATAAGCTGTAAACAATCTGATGTAAATCAAAATTTAATTTGTGCCATTCCAGTTAAGATATTCCTACAAAATAGAACACGTAACATGACATGTTAAAATGAAAGACAGACAACCATATTTCGACGAAGATGAAAGTGTTTTGCTTATTTTTTTATAGTCCACACAAATATTTAAAACTAAATTTCATTGTAATATTTCAGATAAAAAAATACTTGTTGAATATGGTCTTCTATTAAAATGTAATTTATTCCTTCATCATGTTTATTGGGTAATACGTTTTTCAAAGTGGTGAGAGATCATTCTAAGGTGACATCAAATTGGAAGGCCCTTGTGGGAAGTTAATTATAATACATAATAGTAAAAAAATTAAATATTGTAGAAAGTTACAACGTAGGGAGTAGAAATGTTCATGTTTAAAGTTTTGAAGAAAATGTTAAAAAACGTAGAAATGTTTTAATCGATTTTGAATCTTTACGATCGCTTTGTAGAATAGCCAATTTTGCCAGATTTATCTAATACTAGTGACCCGTCCCAGCTTCTCTCGGATATTAAAGTTTATATTTATTTAAATTATTTTTCTTTGGCATTACCTAGTTGCTAAAACCAACAATTACAAACATCTTTATCGAACGACGACTGAATTGCTAAATTACATTTAATTATTTAACTTCTCACCCAATTAAAAAAAAAAACTTGACTTATTATGCAGCAAAACCTTTCTCAAGAATCACTCTACCAGTGGTTGAAAACTGTAAGAAAATCCATCCAGCAATTTTTGAGTTTATCGCGAACAGACAGACAGACAGACGCGACGGGGAACTTTATTTTATAATATTTAGAGATATTGTTGAGTAGAGTAGAAAATTTTTGATCTCCACTTTGAATAATTAAACCTAATAATTATTGTTAATCGACTTATCCATCTTTACCATATTCAACATATAGATTAGAATAGAACGTAGAAGACAATGTATTTAATGGGATACCTAACACATGTTATGAATTCATAAAATGGCTAAATAGACTTTGTTCTTAAAATAATAAAAATCTTATTGTAGGTACACGTACCTTGAAAATAAATGAAATAAATAAATAATGGTTGTTGTTTTGTTTTCTCTTTCCCACGATGCATTAACCTATTTAACACTTTCCCTGCGGCTACAACACTGCTGTGTAATTCTGGGCGCGACGCGCTTGCGGCTCCTACACACCTGT
>DWON01000476.1:0-32848 GCA_018251015.1 Phocides pigmalion okeechobee | reverse complement strand
AGATTGGACGTGGTTGTCCATGGGCTGCAGTGACCACTTAACATCAGGTGGCCTGCATGCCCGTTTCTTACTCTTTAGTCAGCAACCGCACTTCTCCAACCGAAACACAAGAACTGCTTTACGATGGATTGTAAGGACAGCGTTGGTACCGCCCCAGTTGAACCAGGTTTACCACCCTATAACAACCATTTATTCTTACTACACTTTTCAAAATAGAATGGAACGAATTGTTTCAACCTAGTCCTTAGGGATAGCAACGTTACCGCGTTTGACCTCTGGTACGACTTAAGTTCTACTTAGGATTAATTATACATGACCAAGGGCGGCAGTGATTACTAGCCATTAAGTGAACTGCTCGTTCACTACTTCCAGGCTGTGAAAAAATCAAAACGAAGAAAGTAAATAAATATATGAAAATCCGAATATTCCAAGATACGCACCTGATGCCAAAGAAGACAAGGATCCCGCAGTGCTGCCGCCGCCCTCATACGCGTAGTTGCGCAGATCATCAAATGGGGGCGCATTTGGGTCGCTATCAGCTCGTCTCTTGTGTTCCTCTATAAATATGCCCACGTTTGTCTCTCCCGGCAGCGGTACTCCCACAGCTGGCCCAACACCCACGCCCATCGGTCCAACTCCCAATCCAACGCCCATCAACGGATCTGCGGTTAAACATTTTTTTACCGACCTCTTAAAGGAGTAGATTATACCTACGCGTAACTATGTTTTGTGTAAATACTCCTTTTAAACTAATCCGACTTCGACGAGAGTACTATGTTCAGTAGCCTACTATTAAGAGCATTCGATGTACAGTATCTTTACAAATTCCTGCTTATAAATAGTAATAAAGTTTACTATTAACACGGTTTTCTATTACATTTAAAATATTACATTTTATAAAACAATTTGGGTAAGCAGTCGCTTCAGATATATTGAACCTACTTCTAGATATTGACGTTTTTACAATTACCTAACATTTACGTTCCGTACAGTCTACATTTTTGTGGACAAAATCAAGTAATTCGTTTTACTAAATATTGTACGTTACTCGAATTTATAAATTTAATGAGGTTACTAAAATAATGTAACATTAAATCCTGTTTTACCGTTTCGCGATTATTTATCGCAAATGTGGTAGTACTCGGTTATAAAATCAGTAAACTCATTTTATTTAATTAGTCTTTTTACGCTTAATGAACACTTGTTTACTGAATTTAGTCGCGTCAGTTGTCCCGCTTCATTTTAGTGTTGTACAAGTAAATACGTACATTATAATTTGCTGTGGAAATTATAGAGCGTTTCAACGACTTCCAAATCTTAAATAAGATACATATACACACAAACATATGTAACTTGATTCATTTTAAAATAATAATTATTTTATTCTATATTATTAAGCACATAAATAGAACGCAAGCTAAGTTTTTTTTAAGCTAAGTGTTTTAAAAAATTTCGTCATACCATCTTTTTTGTTTTAATCTACATATATTTAAGACACCTTTATTTAGAAAGTGTTTAAAACTAAAACAGTTATTAGATACATCGATTATAAGATTAAACATGACTAAAAAATTACTATGATTTATTTCAAGCAGTTTTTTTATATTTTCAGATAATTAACTGAACCGATAACCTCGAATTAACCTATAACCGATAACCTTTAACCTTACAATTTTAAATATTATTTTTACATGTTAGTTAATACGTATAAAACTTAAAATGGGCAGAGAGTAGGCTAAGTAAGTAGGAAAGTACTTAATTCTGAATCATCTGGGTTACGTAACTCAAACTTGGTGAAAGTTTACATGCGTAGATACTGGAATTTCAACAGTCATACGCTCCGTACTTCAACTTGAGTAATTCCGTAGGCGGGAGACGACTTATTGATTGGTTGGGAGTTGAACAAAATTTGACCAAAATGGATTGGAAACTCCTGAGGCTACGCGTGCCGGCCCAATAGATGGACATGTGACAAGGGTATCGCTTTCGCTTTTAATTTTTGATGTCCTTAAACAAGAAAAGATTGGGACGGAAACTTACTGAGGGAATCCATTTAATCAAAACTCTTTGGCAATGGATTATTTCGTTATTAACTAATTTCACATTAGTTTAATTCACGATAAGTAATATGTACTTAGCTGCGACCCTTTTTATGTCTCGCTGCTGGGCTGAGGTCTATCGTCATTATTTGGCGTCGCCTGGAAAAGACTCCATTACGCCGCTTCAAAGGCAATATGGCGGAGGTACCAGTTGGTGGTAAATTCGTTTGGCCAGATATTTACAAACCACCCTCGACAAGATTTTAATATAGTCTTTTTCCGATAATAAATAATAACAATTTATTGCTGGGATGAGCGCATGAAATTAAGACACAAGGTTACCCATCCAAATCCAAGCTGCACCCGATTTAGTTTAATTTTGTTTTAGATATAAACCAGCCACGGCATAATATGCGTATTAAGTAAACAAGATTAAACGTAAACACAATTATTGTCTATTATATGTATATTTAGTAGATAAATATTTACAGTCGTCTCGTGCAAAAGCAACGACATTTAGTGGCTGTACGAATCATACGCCTTGGTTTTCACAAAATAAAACGGTGTTCCAGAAACAAATATTAATTTTGAAAATGGTACGTTCCATTATTACCGTTTTAATCACGACAATAGCTGAAATGCGTAATACTTACCGCTTATATTTCTCGATTATACCTGCCTCAGGAAGTTTACCAAAGTATTCATAAGCATGTCAGCTTAGTCGACGTTGATTTTTTGTTGTTTTCTTGTCATTCACGGTTCAGTGACAAGGATGACAGAAGATAAAGAAATATTTACATTTTGGCCATACAATTTCTCCAGTATCTTTGTCACTGATATTTTTCCTGCACTTTTTTATGTATATTGGGAAAAGTGGGTTTTGTTTGCATGATATTTTTGCTTGGCACATCGTTAATAATGTTAATAGTTGGAGTATTTTTGTGTTTCCGCGAAATGGTACTGCACACTCATTGACATAAAGCGTATATTTTAATATTCAGGATAAGTAACACACTTCTAATCAATGATACGTAGGACTGTTTGTTCTATACGGAATTATTATCAGACTAAATAGTACATAGACGGCAGTTCGGACTGCATACTCGTTTACACTCTTTTCAAGAAAACAATTAAGATATCTATATGTTTACAGCTTACAAATGTAGGTAAAGTAAAATAAAATGGTACCAAAGTAATAAATTAACATACATGGTAATTTCGGTGGCACATGGTCAGGCAGAGGTCCTCCAATGGGAATCTGAAGGGGCGTGATGTCAAACGCCGTCATGTCGTCTTCACCACCGCCCTCATCATCATAGTTGATGATATTCTCACGCACATCATCATCAGGCCCCGGATATTTGATATGGGCCTCTCGACGTCGGTTGTATACGACAAATACGAGCACCAGGACTGTGAAAATAAAACAATAAATCAAGCCCGATAAAAACCACCACAATGTTTAAATATAAGTCATTTATCAAATAAGTAAAGCCGACATACGAATTATTTATTATATGATTGGTCGCCTCTAGCCGTCACATTATTTGCGATACATGTTTCGAGTTTTTGGTTAATTTTATTTCTATTCGACAATCCGCAACACGAACCATACCTAGCATGAGCCAGGTGCAAATTCCGTGAATTATATTCCTTCTAGGGTGAAAACTTGTACAATTCTTCAGAGGGGTATACTATGTAGCCTTGTGAATGAAGACTGCTGTTTGGTGCGAAAGTGTAAGTGTACTATATTGTTCGTTTTTATATGTTTTAATCATTATAGTGACAATAGAGCTACCAACTTTTTATTAGTCAAAAGAGACAAAAAATCTATTCTTCGAATCATTTTAATGAAGGTACAAAAATATAAATATTAAAACAATATTTATTTTAATAAAACTTTTTATACAAGTTTCTTTTAATTGGAACTTTATGAGAAATTCCAAGATAAAAGATAGAGGAAAACTGTGTTACGTCCAACTAAGTGGTTTTGTTACGTTAAATTTATTTAAAAAAAATCCAAGAATTACCAAAAATGTATGAACGACAAAATTTTCACCGTAAAAGGTACCTAGTTGTCATTGAATAAAATAAAGGATATCAACATTTTCTTCTAGAGTCTTCTACAATTTTATTATTTCATTTACTTGGAAAACCTGCTAGTTTAAATAATTAGGGCACGTCCCAAATTCTATTTTATATAATGAAGGCTTTTTGTACTTGAGGGGGTTATCATAAATAACGTTGTATACACTATATTCAACTGTAACAACTACAACGAAATTGTTTTACAAAGAAAGGTCAAGCCTACAAATTTTAAAGTCTTTTCCATTTCCAAACCCGAAATACGAGCTATCTTCGAAGAAGGATATTTACAATATTTAAATGTCGTGGGGCTTCTAAAAGAACAAATTAAACGTACGTAGAAAGTACAAGTAAAAGGTATACATTAATCTCCGATATTGACATAATTGGATCTCGGGGGTCGTGTGTCTTATCTTACTTTTCGTCCTTATCTAATAACGTTTACGTAATCTTTTATTCCGCATGGTTTTAGTATCATAAAGAGCCGTCGTTTTTTTCCACATAGTAAATATAAATACGTTTCAGTATACTATCCTTCTTATCTAGGTATCTATATCAATTCGAGGTAAATGGGTGGATGTAATTAAAATATCAAAACTTACTAAAATCTGTTCTCAGTAAATCGTTAGATTTAAACAATACATGACTGAAAACAAATATCAGGAAGTCAGTGACAAAGCATGCAATGTAGTGAATGATAGTGCTCACCTAGAAGCAAAAACAAACAGACAATGATAGCTATAATGAAATCTCTGGAGGGCGTGATGATTCCAGACGCAAGTAGTTCCAGCTCGCAGTCGTGGCCGGTATAGCCGAACGCGCAAATGCAGTCGTAACGGCGCGCCGGCTCCCGATCCAAGCAGCTGCCCCCGTTGAGGCAAGGGTTGTCCACGCACTCGTTAACGTTGACACACGTGCCTCCGGCGCGAGTCGACCCGCCGGGACACCTACACAATGTGCGCTTTACCTCTCCGCCGACGATTCCCGCGCGCACTGAGCCCCAAGTGAAGCATGCACTACTATACACATATCTAATACGACAGCTAATAATATACAGATACATCTATAAATAATGGATGGCGAGAGTAGAAGAGGTGCGACGGTGAGATGGTGAAGGGAGTGGATCTGTGGGTCACGCGTAGCGTGGTAAGACTAGTGCTCACTCATTATAATAAGGAGGCAGACGAGGATGGCGGCGAGGGCGCCCATGCTGAGCTTGAGCGTGCGGCCCTCCTGCACGAGCTCGCAGTTCTCGCCCCAGAACCCTTCGGGACAGTGGCAGCGGTAGCCGGGTTCCCGGTTGACGCAGGAGCCGCCGTTGCGGCAAGGAAAGTAGAGACATTCGTTCTTGTCAACGCAACCCTTGCCGTCCGGCGACAATACCAAACCCTCACCGCAACTGAACACCATTCCAATATTTTAACATATAAACATTATAAACGAATTATTGGTTAATAAAAATAATATTGTATTCATAAAAGGCATAATTAAAGCATTTTAAAGAAGAATAAATTTTAGAAATGGAAATGTTAGTAGATATAATAATAACGCAATAATAGTAATTATATATGGCGTATATAATATACATAAGTAAAGATTAAGCGGCAATCATTAGTATAATATATAATCAAAATAAGAAACTCAGTGCGCGCTTTTAAGGATTGTACCAACTTAAAATACTTTAAAGTTTTAAAAAATATTTCACATCTTACTTTATCTCTGAACCCAAGTTTAAATGAAAGTTATGCCGTAGCGGAAGTTTTTTGAGACATTCTAAAGATGTATGAATATAATAAATAACTGCAATTTTTGTAGTTTTTCTATATTTTTTGCTTGGGATTCTTTAACTTTACAATAAGAATTAATAAACTTTAATGAATAAATGAATTAATAACGAAGATACTTACGTGCATTCGTATTCATTCCAC
This sequence comes from Phocides pigmalion okeechobee, assembly GCA_018251015.1. Taxonomy (NCBI): domain Eukaryota; kingdom Metazoa; phylum Arthropoda; class Insecta; order Lepidoptera; family Hesperiidae; genus Phocides; species Phocides pigmalion. The sequence continues at coordinate 26,796 of DWON01000476.1, read as the reverse complement.
AGATCGACGCAGACAAAGGGCTCAGTGCAGTGAACATTGATACATGGGCTGTTGGATGGGCAATTGCGATCCAAGTTACGAGCCATGGTTGCCTGGCCCCACTGAGTTCCATTCATTGCTGGTGGCAACGGTAGGTGCTTTCCTTCCAACCTAATATCGTCTAAGCAACCTTTTTGGAAATCAGCGTACACTTCAAACGTTCTAACGCCTGTGTATTCGGCTTTACCACCTGCATACACGCCCTCCTGTTTGTCAACCAATAACCACTGATGGCCTTCAAATGTAAAGGTTTCGTTGTATCGTCTACCTTCCCCACCATCAATTTCAAGTGTAGCGGCGCTTCCATATCTACTAACTCGAGCAATGTGCCACTGACCGTCGTCAACGGCAACCGAATTTAGCCAAACGTCACGTTCTTCTGTACGCAGCGAGTTAAGATTAAATCGGAAATGTAGTCTCGCATCTTTGACTTCAAGTATACCGTATTCCCGGTTATGTTGATCACTGACCCGGAAAAGTTCGCCGTGTGGTTCACGTGTTCTAAATCGAAGTTGAATCTGTGTACTAAATCTATCAGGCTCAAAACTTAGAGCAAACTTTACGTAGCTTTGCGGTCTGAAGCTAGTCGGCGTTGTAGGTAAATTGCACGAAGGGCCTGTCCATCCAGGATGACATTGACATCTGGCCTCTGAAAAACTGCCAACACATGTTCCATGTTCCCAACATCTAGACGTGGTATCGCCTTGAATACATATTTCTTCAGTTTGCGGGCACCCTGCCACAGAGTTTCTAGACAGACCTGGGTGAGCCAAGTCATATAATTTGCTATTGTGAATCAAATTTCGTATGCATCCGTCAAAACCTTTGCCAATTGGCATATATTGCCAATGATAATGAGTCGGATCAAAATGTTCTATGTACAGACCTCCAATTTGTAAAGGAGCGTTTACATTTAAATATTCATTAAATGGTGGAATAGTTCCGGTAGCTTGACATGTTGAGTCATCGAATTCTGGAGGAGTGCCGTCTTCCATCTCTTGTATATCTGCTGACTTGCAAAAGTCAACTATCATTCTTACATTCTCGGTATCCCAGAAAATATCTATCCTGTGCCATTCTCCATCATCTAACGACTTTTTCGTTTTTACTCGTAGTTCTAATGTACCAGAGCCGAAATCAATCAACAGCCGCGGATTACCCCGCTCGAGTTCAACAGAAATAAAATCTGATACCATTATTTCTTCAGGTTCCGGTGGTACAATGGGTCCATTATAAAGTAATACTCCTTCTGATTTCCTTGTTATGAACTCGAAGCTTAAATGAGAACTGTCACACATTTCTAGTGAAGGATACCATGCCCAGCCTGTACCTCTAAAACTTCTAGAAGTTTGTTGACATCGAGGGCCAGTATAACCTGGTGGGCATGAACAAGTAAGACCGTATTTTCCTTCTATACATCTGCCACCGTTATAACAAGGAGAATTGCGACAAGTTTCTGCTTGAGTAAAGTTTCTTGCTCCACATGTACATTCAGCAATCACATCAACTCGTACGCCAACGAGAGCAGTTTTATTCGCATTTACCATATAAGGCAAATTGCTAATGTCCAGAACATTTGTACAAGAACCTTCGCACATTTGATTTTCATATAGACATTCGTCAATACCGACCATAGTTATATTAATTCCCACAGCTCGTTCAATTTCTTCTCTATGCATAAGCACAATGCCATTTAATCTGATAGGCTTATAGTAGTGTGCACCATGAGCTGAGAAACGTATGTCAGTGACCGGAGGATGTTTCTTTCGGAGCTGCACACTAAATATGTCAATGTTTTCCCTCTCTGTATTAAGCAAGTCTGCTAATTTATCTTTGAAAATGTCTAATTTACTCCTTGAAACACTAAGAGTTTTATAATTCCATACTCGGACAAAGTCTTCATCCGATATACCCGATATCCGAATCGACCCGGAATTTATAATAGCTTCATGTGATATTTCCTTGACATAAACTGTAACATTGGCCGGCACGTCTGTTTGGGTATGTTTCCGATCATAAACTTTAAATTTCAAATGATATCTACCTTCTCTTGTTTTATGTTTCATTTGTATCATTCCTGTTTCCTCGTTTAAAGTAAAGTTTGGATGTTCTGATGTTTCCCAGAAGAATTTTTTATCAGGCAAGTCCCAATCATCCAAATCGTATACATACACTCTTCCAATTTCGGTGTCCGGTGCTTGACCTTGATAATTATATACGAGGATTTCCTTCGATCCTGGTTGCATTTTATTATCATTGACATCACCAATTACAACAGTCAACGTACTTGTTCCAGTCATTGCTGGATTCCCATGGTCCTTAATAATAATTGGAATCAAATATTCTTTTTGTTGTTCTCTATCAAATGATCGCAAAGACGAAACAATAGCCATTCCATCTCCATTAGCACCCTTTTGGTCTTGTTCTACTTTGAAAGATGCTCTGATAATATCATCTGCTCCAGGGTCAAGTCTAAATTGGAATGGAGGACCGTTACTCTTTGATCTATCGTCATCGTCTGTTGCTAGAATTTCGGCTACTTTCTTTGGAGTAATATGTTCTGTTAAGACAGGTCTATAATCTTTTAAGAATGTCGGAGCATTATCATTGATATCTTGTACAATAACTGTCAACGTGGCTGTAGCTGTTCTAGGAGGCACTCCATCATCAATCGCTAATATTTTTACCTGATGTCGAGGTGTGTCTTCTCTATCTAACGATCTTTGAATACTTACAGTGCCTTCTTGATTAATTGAAAATTGTCTTTTTCTATCAGATGATCTATCGATAGCATATGACACCTTACTCTTTCCACCTTGATCTGGATCAGTAGCTTTAAAGGTTTCTAAGCTCTTACCAACTTCTGCATTTTCATATACAGATACCTCTATGTTAGCACGTTCAAATTGTGGTTTATTGTCATTAATGTCCCTTAGTTTCACTACCACCCATGAATAAGCTACGTGATATTTATCATTATCATTATCTTCTCCCTTATCGTTAACTTGAATCCTAAACCTAAACCCGTTACTTTGTAACTGATCTTCATAATCTAATGGCTGTACAATTTTTAATGACCCAGTTCCATCATTGTTTCTAACCATTGTAAATTTATCTGCGCCATATCCGCTGTTTTCAATAACCTTATACTGAAATTTGTTTGTTTCATCTTCATCATGTACAGTCACGGTAAGGATGGGCATTTCTGGCAGGTTAGTGCCATCTGTTTCATCAACTTCTGTAAACCATTCATCTTTGGTAAACTGAGGCGGCATATCATTAATGTCTTTTACTCTTATAGAAGCTGTCCCTGTCCCTTTTAACCCCCCTCCATCTGATGCTACTATTTGAATTGAATAATCTGGTGTACGTTCACGGTCCAAGCAGCAAACAGCAGTTTTTATAACACCAGTTTCTGGTTCAATCTCAAATATAGGCGATCCTGTTTCTTCCTCAATAACATTTTTCTCAATAGAATACCACAGTTTTGCGTTATTACTCTCAGCGGGATCGTCATAATCTATGGCTGTCATAGTCATCACAACCATTCCAGCAGTTCCATTCTCAGTAACGTTTCCGAAATAGACACCTTGTGGGAAAATCGGAGCATTATCATTAATATCCTTTAAGTTAACTTGTACGTCAGCGTATCCGACTAAGCCTTCACCTCCTTCATCCTGGGCAAATACTGTAAATCTCCATTGTGGCCTACCATTAGGCTGATCACGATCTAAAGGCTGCAATAAAATGTGAAGAGATTCTATAATGTTGTTGAGATTTCATAATATGTAGATCAAACATAAATCACATTTAGTTAAACTTTTAATCAGTTTGTGTTTCAAAGTAATAATTTTACATTAAGTGTTTTTTATTGATTTTTGTCATTTTTATCTGAAATTACGTAATTAAGATTTTTCAACGCACAAATATAGCGCAATTTACTGCATTTCTATTAAACTAATAATACATTGATGATTCCTCAGACTATATATGTACATACCTTTAACACGAATATTTCTCCTGTTGTTCGATTTATGTCAAATTTGCTATTTGACGGATTATCAGGGTCGATACCTTGACCAGTGAGGAAATACACTATGTTCTGCTGCCTATCTTTGTCTCCGTCGGTGGCAGTGACCTGTATAAAAACACAAAACACTGTCATTTATTGTAAGACATTGAAACCTAAAAATCAAGGAGAAAATTTTGTTTAATTTAATTTTAAGTTACTGTTTACGATAAACTTGGTCTTTGTGTTTGGCTTGTACGTGAATAATATATAGCGCAAAGGTCCCCACAAGAAAATGCCTAACGGAGTAACAAAGTCTCTCATATATTACTCTTGTAAAGATAAACATAGTGCGTACCTCATGAAATAGGTAATAGCCATCTAAAGTTATGTTACAATAAATATAATGTTATTATATCGAATATCGGCCTAGAATTTCCTCAGAGGGATTTAATGTAGAATGGTAATGAAGTGTGAAAAACTCGTTAGGGCACTTTCTATGGAAGTATTTGTTTACGTCGTGAGTAGTTTGTAGACATGCGGACGCCCATGTCAAATATTATCATCGTAAGCTGTGAAATTGTAGTTTAGTCGTGTTCAAATGTGATTTAATGTTACAGTGACGTAGTCTTCCAAAGTTTCTCTAACTAAATAGGTATTATAATATTGTTTGTTTGGAAGAAAAACAGTTAATGCGGGATGAATTCAGAGATTTTCTTAATGCAATGAAAATTTTTTAATTGTATTTGCCAAATAATTCAAGAGTAAATTTATTTATATAGAACAAAAATTTAAAAAATAAGGAAGAATGTAAGTTAAAAGTAACAAGAGCAGGACATTTACTGGCATATCGTTGGGTAATAATATACTTATGTATGTAGAAACGGCACTCCCAATTACGACGGACTCGCCGGAGCCAGAGAAATGAAGAGGGTCGACGTTTGTATAATTACTCGGATCATTTGCGAATCTCGCTTCAATTATAAAAAAGCTTGTCACTACAAAAGAGGACAGGGGCTAAGTTATTTTCGAAAATAGCTGTTGTATGCAAAAGTTGACATTGGATTTTTTTAAATAAAAACATTCATCATTTTACGCGAAATCGAAAAAATGATTATTAAGGCTTGTTAACAACTATTGTGTTATAAATTTTATTTAACTTTCACTGAAGATGACCTTATATAATAACATATTCAAATTTAAAAATTCTACGATGAAATCAAATGAAAAAACCTGCATTAAATTAAAATAATAATCGTAAAACATAATGGGTTTATTTTATTCATTCATAGATTAATTATTATTCGTAAGGATTAATTAACTCTTCAAATTCTATTCCTTTAATTAAGGTAAAACAAGACAAAGACCAAGTTTCGACAGATTTATAGGTACTATTACAAAAGAGGCCCTTGAGGGTTATTTTGCCAGATATTGGACTTAAAGTCTACATCGCTAATATTTGCAGGTTATAATAAATTCTATCAAGCATGCAATTAATAGCATAATATATAAAACTCATAAGCCCATTGATGTTTTCTACTTACCAGAGTAAAGAGGCTGCGAAGTCCACGCTAAATTAAACGAACTACACGCTTTCAATTAATATTAATTTATAAAAACTAGGGGTTAGGAGTATCATAAGAATGGAATACATATATATATAATAATAAGGAAAAATAACAAAGTTATAGAGAGGTACTCCGATTCATTAACGAACTTTATGAAATGAAAAAACAATACTTTGTTTGAGTATGATATGTAATGTTTCTAAAGTAGATAAAATAAAACATTTAGAAACCTGACAAAGGAAATTCTCATGGTATTCTCGTACGTCAGCATATTAATATTGTACGTGCAGTATTAACTTTATGAGTCAAATAATAAGTCAGAGTGGCTATTTGATATGAATGTCGCATCACGAAGTATATTATTAAGAATTCATATAGTAATGGGCGTAGATAGAGAGTTGATATTAGCAAATATGCTGAAATTATTGGTGATGTTATAAATAAATAGTGAATAAACAAACGTTTTTTATATCTTTAATATCTTGATCCACGACGACAAAATAAAGACGGAGTCAGTAAGCGATATCAGATCCTGGATGAGGGAGTAAATGAAAAATAAATAGAACGTGGCACTTAATTAGAACGACTTAAATTAAGAAAAGAAATAAAATCTACGTCTCTTATACTGTTTATTCAATATTCTGTAGCAGTTATTATTAAATAAGTAGGACTGCAGAGATTAAATTATTGATTAAAAGTAAACATGAATAAACTTAAATTTACCGTAAGTATCCGTTGTATGATAAAATATATAATTTCGCAATGTTAAAAGTCAAATATTGGTGAAAAGCAATGAAAAAAAAGGAAAACAAAACCTGTATAAGGGAATGGGGGTAGGGTCCTGTCTCCTCTAACGCCTGGGTGACGTAGGCACTTCTTGTGAAGCGTGGTGGAAGATCGTTGATGTCGAGCACGTGCACCACAACCATCGTCGAGTTCTCGTTCCGGCCGTCTGATGCCACCAGCGTCAGCTCGTACTGCGTGGACCCAAGCGTTAGCGAACACCATGCTCATGCACAACTGTACGGTTGAAAAGTTGCTTAGTCTCATGAAGGAGTGTCAACTAAATTTTATCTTTTTCCTACTCAGCATAAGTATATTATGACATGCCTTCATGAAACAAAACAACTTAAGTAAATGCAGCTGTTACACCGGATGGTAATAAAGTAATTTGCCAATTCTTAATGATTTTGGGAATTCGGTTGATCCACTGGGAGTATAAAGTTTAAATATTAGCAACGTAGTACAAACCCGTAGGCATAACAGCTGAGCAAGATAAATAAATAAAACCAAAATAATCAACACTTAAAAATGTATAGAAAAAAATATTTTTATATATAAATAAATAAAAAATGTTATCTATACCATAGCAAATTTGCTAAAAATTTGATATACCTAGTCAAAAGACTTTTTCCTCGACTTTTTTTTCCCAGTTAACCTAAGCCAACAGGGCGCATAAAGCCAATGTACTGATTTTACATTGTACCCTTGATACTCATTAAGTGTATGTAAATACCTTACAATGAAATAAAATATTTGAATTTAAAAAAAATCTTCTGAATTTTTGTAACTTTTTTGATCTTCCATAGAAAATATAAAATAGGATTAACGGATAAATTAGTTATTTGCACGGTACAAATCAAAAATATGTTTTACAAACAATATTTTTTAATCATAAAATTCATGTCAATTTTATAGCGATTTGCTAAATAGATTACTAAAACTTGTCGGTACCGTTTTGTTAATTAACAAAAAATATTAAATTATAACACGAAGGAAATTATTAGATAGGTAATTGAACAATTTGGGTTTTAAAAACGTTCCCATTGCAATGGAAAAGTGGGTGCAAATTACCGTCCTACACGCAAACGAGAAAACAACGTTCTCGGGAAAGTTCTCATCATTATCGTAATGAAAATGAGAAAAGTGGATTTCAGGTTTAAATTTATGGATCCTTTTAAGTAAATATACGATGAGGTTAAAAATCTCTGAGGAGTTGTCTATAACGTGAAAACATACTTACGCTGTCGAAAAAGCTCCTAGGAATATTTTCTCATTTAGCTAATTTACCCATTGCATTAAAAGTGCGAATAACAAAAGTATATGTACGCAACTTTTCAAGTAAATCTTTAACTTCTTGATTAAACGTAAAATAAACCATGAAAAGCGATAAAAGGCAAAGAAAATAACGATGTGTCATTAAAAAATGTGGAGCGATCAAGTGAATCAAAATGAACTACGTTACCGTATTTGCAGTCCAAACATACTCGTAATAATGTTTCTCTTACGTAACTCGTCGATCTGAAAATGCGTCACCAATCTACTAACACTACGGAGGCAACAATAAAAAGTACAAAGAACAATCCCACTAACACTAGCAATCAAACAATACTATAACGAAAAACAACCGTGCCACAAATGAAACGGCCATGCCATGCAAAGTCGGACAAACACAAACAAAAACGAGTTGGAGTCGAAGGATAACAAAATAGCATCCCCCGCACAACTCCCTTTTGAAACTCGAATCTTTGAAAAATCGGGTGAAGCAACCAAATAAACACTTCCTTTGTTATATTAGTCAATTAGATTTAATTAAAGTTACGCATACAAATATTATTAGTTTACTATGCGACTGCATCAATCAGTAAGGAGTCTAACTCAATCAACAGGTTAAGTTCACTTCGTGTATATTGCGACGAAATCACAAACTCATTGTGTAAAAGTCAAATTATTATCTATGCAGTCTATTTGGTTGCTTCGTCTACGATTCATATGCGAACAGAGTTTCAATAAAGAATCGTGCGAAATTATTTTTCACAAAGAGGACCTGCAGGACGCGCTTCGGAAGATTACGGTCGTCTTCTTCCGTGATTTGAGTGCGGTATGTTGGCCTCTCGAATACTGGAGGATTGTCATTCACGTCCTTCACGTGAATCACCACTGTTGTGTAGTTTTCCTTCAGGTTGTCCGATGCGGCAAGCTTCAGCTCGTACTGTTGCCGAAAACAACGTCAGGTGAAACAGTTTCCTACGTACTTCAACTACAAGCTTTAATCATCCTATTACTCTATATTAGATTAGTGAGATCGTTTACTTAGATTGAAGAAAGTAGATAATTGCTTAAAAGCATTTTGTAAGTAAAATTGAACGAATAAACCCGGGTATTGTAATTAGAAACTCAGCTATCTTTCAAGGTAAAATAGAGGTAAGTAATCGTAATTATGATTAACGAAGTAATTTAAAAACTTTATTTAAGACGTGAATTGACAGGAAATTAGGTTCAATGAAGTTTGTGAAGTTTCATTTTACTTTCTAGATCTTTTTCTTTTAACTTTCATCTAACAGTACCTAAACTAAATCAATAAATGGCTATTACTTGTAACTGTTTCTTAGAAACTACTTTAGTTTGATCATTTGGAGAATGCCCCTAACTTCAATGCTTAGATAATACCTAATCAAGGAAATAACAAATTATAGTGGCAAGTTAAGATAACATCTTTGTGTTTACACTTGCTTTCACCAACAAAGAGATGCGCTTCAGTGTTTGTGACCTAAACGAGTTATTGAGCTCATTTGTCAGTGTCACTCAGTAATTTCCTTAGCCGGGAGGGAAATGTTTGTTTCAAAGTCATCTCACGCATATTATAGAAGCTGCGTTATTTCTATCCTAAAATTACTTTGATTCCAAAAGGAATAATAACAATAAAATAGAGTTATATTTTAAATATTACCCTAATCAATACCCTATCACTGTCACAGTTTCTCTCGGAGTGAGAACAGCCATAGTTGACACCACAGGGAAAAAATACATTGAAAGAGTTCTCACAGCTTCATAGTTAACTTTGAAGGATGTAGGTTTCATTACGATATTTATCTTTATCCTTTCAGCAACTTATATCAACAAAATTTTATAAAACATTCATTGAATTAAACTTTGCTATAAAGTGTAAAGCCGCGTCTATGATATTTTTGATAACATTACAAATATGATCTATGAGCCATTTGTTTGTTTTAGAAATCATTTCACGCCTGTAAGAGAGATACGGCATATCGATTTACATATCAAAATGGTGCTACTTCGATTTACACAATGGGTGGATTTTGCCGTATACAGTTAGGTGGTAAATTTCAGAAGCGCATTGACTGTATTACGGTTTGGACAATTCAGAAGAGCTTTGAAGAGCTATTAACTACGTTACAGGCATAGGTAAGTGCGGATTGCGTTCGCCGCAGTTGGCTTAATGGCTGCAGAACCAATCCACCATTTATATACCTGTAGAATATCAACGAATAGTTTAACAAGTATCAAAGTCGGTATACAAATATATATATTTGTAAAATTGCGAAAGTAAATCCACTCTCGACATGACGTACAATACAACAGTAAGAGCAAATCGATAGATTTGATCTCAAACTTTTTAATATTAAATGTAACTAAAACGGGATAAATAAAATATTTAATTATTATTATTAAAAAAAAAAGAAAGATTTTCGTGCCTTTTGTTCATAATTTCGCGTATATATTTCGGTAGGTATAAATATTAACTATTGAACATCAAACATTTTTTTTTGTTATACATTTGTGTTTTGTCGAAAGTTTAGAAAATATTGACAATTTTTTTTTGTTCACACAGCCGTTATTAAAAGCCTGACAAAGAGGATTTTGAATGTATTAGCCGCAAACTGCAATATTTACGGTTAATTCTACTCGCATTCATGGATTATATAGCCAGCGAATAGATTAAGCCATTGAGCAAAAATAGTACGGTATAATAATATATATATATAAATATGATACTAATCGGTGTATAATATATTTCAGAGTAAAAGCACAATTAATGGAATATTTGTAATTAGTGTGTTTTTTGGGATAATTTTTCATTCGACGTCCAAGTAGTTTACCTAAGAAATAATTTTAAATTTTAAATAGTATGAACATGACATATGTTCCTTCCGTTATGAATATCTTCATCATTCTCGATTTCAGATCTCCTTTCCAATTTTCGAATAGAAAATATAACATTTGTTATTTCTCCTACCACTATATGCTCGCCTTTGCGAGAAGCTCGAATGTATTACCGCGACCTAGAATATTTGCCGTTAAGTCTACCTGGAGCGTTATATTAATACGGCCTCTGTACGGCTTATTCAGCAAGATGAACCACAAAAACGCTATATCATTTTCATACTTTTACATCAAAGAAACCGAGCGTTAGGTATACGACCGACTATTTCCACAGTTATATTGCAGATTTATAAAGATACCTAGTATCTAGTAAAATAGAGCAGACCCTTCGTAATCACAGAAACATGTCGGGCCAATGAAATCTTTTATGTACCTAATCAAATATTGCCTCGTCCTTTGTTAAATGTTTAGTTTAGGAGACCTATATTTTTTCTATTTCTACGTAAAAAATATACATTTCAATAAATACACTACACTCTGTATTGAAATAAATATTTATTTTTATATATTCTGTAATAAAATGAAATGTTTATAGAATAACTATAGATTTTATTTTTTTAAACCTCCAATGATAATATTATATTTCAATAACATAATAAACACAAGTAACAAAATGATAGCTTACGTATGTATTCTGTAATATAACAGTACGACTGTGGTAATAACATTCAGATTTATTATTACTAAATCCAAAGTTGGTCAGTGGAAATGTTGCAATAGTTTCAAGAAGTAAGAAACATTTATATTATTTTGCTAATGTAGTAATACTTGATTAATAATTGTAGTTGACTTTCCTCGTTTCAATAGAAAATTACAGATTAAGTGAAGAGTTACTTAGTAGAGTTATGACTTTTGCCTGGTATGATCTAAAATTTAATAGTACTTGATGTAAGATCGATTATAAAACCGGTAAAAAGACCAATATATTTATGTCGTGCAAAGTTCGATAAAAGCTCCCGACCAACAAAGAGTTCTTATGATAGCTAAACGTTTGACGATCGGGTCTCACGTAATTCTCAGGGCCGTCAAATTAGCTTAGAAAAGCTCAGACTCATATTAATTTTGCTTAGAGTCCAAGCTCTACCGATCCCTATATTAAAGGATTTTAATTTTAATAAAAAAATAAACAAAACTACGTACGGGTATGTTGCCGATTTGGGTATTTTTTCAATAAACCAAGTCAACATTTCTAACAAATATTGCCAGTAGATATGATTATTAAATATATCTGAAAAATAAGTCGATTGTAATGAAAACAATACCATTAAAATTAAATTTGTCATTTATGTGCAAAGACGTATTTTTGTTTTACTTAACTTTATAAAGTTTGCTCGGTGTATAAGAAAAAAATCAAATAATCCGTATAAGTCGAGGTGAAGTTGACATCTGGCAACCCTGACAAGACTGCGCAGAATCGCCAACGGGAAGAGAGGACTCATTTTGTTTTAACATTTAAGATCGTTTAATTTTACGCGAAATTATCTTCAAAGGGCTATTAATCCTGTTTTAATTCGAATCACCTTGAGTTTAATTACAACACTATTATTAAGATAAATTAAAATACGTTGCTGCGCGTTATTGAATATTTCAGGCATTCATTATTGTAACAAAAAGACAAAGGAATAACGCCGCAATGAATACAACAAAAGACAATTTCTTCTAAGAACGTTTATATACATATTTAAGCGTTACTCTTTCATACATTCGCATATTTTCGTTACTTGATTCACTTCATTAGACATTCATGGATGTCTGATAATATATTGTTTTTTACGGTTGTAAAAGATGTACGAATTGACAGAAGAGGTACTACAGTTATAACCAGTTTTTGAGTGAAGTAATTTGTGCGTTTCAGCGTAAAGGCACGATCGTCTTTTCATATATATTCGACATAATTAAATTAGTCCTCAGGTTTTATATATAAAAAATGTCCATGGTCGGCAGAGCCCACTTATCATTAGATGGACTGCATGTTCGTTTGCTATTTCAATTTCTTCTTGATATTTATTTATATTCATGCAATAATTACCATATTTTATAATGTGCATTCACTGTTACAGTTCTACTTTCTTCAGAATATTTTACAAGCAAAATGTGGCAAGTTAATGTTCAGTAAAAAGCTTGGAAATATATCAGATATAGTGGTTCCCGTGCGGTCGCGTGCGCTCGTGGGCAAAGTAAATTATTTGCAATGGCCGAGAACCGGCGTTTTGTCTTATTGCCAGCACGTGGTTTGTTTCCGGATTGCGGTACGTTCAATTTTGTATGATTTGTTTTCATTCTTAATCGACTCCGAACTAGCATCTCGGCCGTATTTTACTTTAAAATTAAATTAGATTGAACTAGACACAAAATAACTACATTTACAATACATTTTTATTACCAACACTGACATAGTGGTGATATTTTGTAGTAGATTGAAAATATTATAAGATACGATAGAAACGGCAAACAGGCGAGCCGTCTATGTAAAAACATCTGTATGATGTAACTAAATCCTAATCGAAAAATAGTCATAACCTTAGTGGTTAAAAAAGGCACTGCTAACCTTCAGAAATAACACCGAATTTCTGTCTAACCACACCATTATAACAAAATTTAACAGCGCTAACCCTTTTTTATTTGAACTCGTTAATCTCTGAAACTATAAGATACATAAAATTCGAATTTATACAGGCTATTCATTGTAATATATTTTACAAAGTTTATACAATATTATGAAAACTGAAAACAGTATGGTAAAACCCCTATTAAATGCGGTTAAAGCCGCGAGACACAGCTAGTTTAACAAATTAAACTACGAATTATCACCAATTTATACGCCATACGCCTTCGTAACATTCTTACTCCATTAATAAGTTAAAATGCTCAAGTCAACTATTCCAAATCGCCTTTCTAAGCAACCTAGTAGACAAGGATCTTAACTATGGCAGTAGTAATTTGTAAAGAGCCGGCTCCTGTCCTTGGCACATTCCAGAAAATACTGCGACCGAAACCGGACGAGGAATTACAGTGATCACTTCCTTCTAGTTACTTTCGTATACGTACATACATACGTAGGACATAAACATTTATATGCATAAGAGCTTCCATACGATGACACAATACAGCACGCAACACGCACATTGTGGGCTATATATTTTGAGTAGAAACATTTTCTTTGAAATTGAATTAGACAATAGGCTTGCAATTCACTAAACACAACCAGTATGTACCTAATTTCGCAAAAGAGTTTTACAAGTAGTCGATCTCTGCGTAGGCACTAATGGATTTAATAGTAATTTTGGAGAAATATAAGCCAACTAGAGTGTCTATTTTTTGCTGGTGCTACACGTTGGTGCCATGAATATTATTTTTTCTTTTGGTTCCTATATGTAAGTCAGCCAAAAACCACAAAACTCAAGAATTGCTTCACGTTAGAAATGTGTTCTGTGACGGACTCTATGCGGTCGATAATTATACAGGTTACATAAGTTTAAAACTAGTGCTAGATATTTGTGAGCAAAATCATATAAAGTATACCCCCCGTAGATCTTCTTGGCGCGAAAGTCTTAAACTCGATTCACGGCTTCAAAGTTTAACCCATATAGAGACTCGGACCGGCAAAAATGTTTAAAGGAGTTGAGGTTTTATTTTAGTGTATTACCAAAATCACATTTACTTTTAAGTAATAAACAGATATCTCGATTTTTAAAGGTGGTAGAGCCGACAGAGCTCGCCCGGTGCGGCACCACCGCCATTCACGTACTGTGTTTCGGTTGGGGAGGTGTGGTTGCTAGATACACATTATTTGAGGCGACTATCTTAGTCCTCAAGAGTAGGAACGCATCCGTGTCCACCCTTAAATAGAACTTCTGTTCTATTTGAGATTGGACGTGGTTGTCCATGGGCTGCAGTGACCACTTTACATTAGGTGGCCTGCATGCCCGTTTCTTACTCTTTCGCAATTAAAAAAAAAATCTAATTATATCAATAATATAATATGGTAGTTTAATACCAAAGATTAAAACAAGTGTAAATCTATTATACATATTAGGGATTAGTATGAAAAATGTAACAATCTTTTAGTATCAATGCGTAGGTATCGTTATTCAAACATACAATTTTATTTAACGCTAGGATTTCTAAGAGTAAGGAGCCCATAATAATAAACGTGCATTTACCGCGTTTGAGTCACGATATAGTAAAGCTTAGGATCTTAAAAGAAAATTTTGCTTTTAGTGTAAAATAATCAGGCTGTAATTTTGTTAAAGCTTCTAGAAAGGTCGTAAATTCCTCGCGTGACTTTGGTTAAGAAGATATTTTATCATAGTTAAGTTAAAGTAAGAGCTTATATAATATTAATCTTAAAACAGGTAGCAAAATGTTATAGCAAATTTGATATTAACTTTTAGGAATTTGTTTTTAAACAGCACTTAGAAGATTTTTTTAATAATAAAAAATGACAGCATTAAAATACAACGTGAATTTTAGGAATATAATTAAACTTAATTTTAAAAGCGATAAAAGAGTATAATTTCAACCAGAAGTAAATACTCCTTCTATCTCTCTTTCTGTCTATGTATGACTTTTAAACATTTTCATGCATTCCACCTTATGAGTGACTATTACATGGACATTTAGCCAACTCCATATAGAAATAAACTTACCATCTAATGTCAATGTCTAAGATGGAGAACCAACAAATATATCTTTACACGCAAACGCAAAAATATCTTCACGCTAAAATATGGATCCGCGACAA
Source organism: Phocides pigmalion okeechobee (assembly GCA_018251015.1). Lineage (NCBI taxonomy): Eukaryota > Metazoa > Arthropoda > Insecta > Lepidoptera > Hesperiidae > Phocides > Phocides pigmalion. Next base: position 11,471 of record DWON01000476.1, on the reverse strand, counting down.
TCTTGGATCGAACCATAAAGGTTTTATCAATTTAGAAATTTTCGCATAATTGCTGCTAAAATTCAATGTTACAAAGACAACTTACCCGTTTCCTGGTTTCGTAATCGAGAGCACCTGCCACGTAGATTGCGCCTGTCATGTTTTTGACTGCGAAGGCACCGCCTATGTTCCCGCTCGTGATCTCGTATCGAATACGCGAGGCTGCAACAAAAAAAAAACATTGATTACCATTTAATTATAAAAACATCGATCAAGAATTTGTTACCTGCAAATCAATAAAATGAATAATTTAACATACATTTTAAGGTATGAACTCATTCGGACAGTTTTGCGATAAGATGAATATCTATCATAAACATTGTGAAAATTTGTGGGCTGAATATGTTTTGGCATACGAAGTAAGCTGGTGACTTTCAGTTATATTGTACATGAAAAGGCGTTATCCAATTATATGAATAATAATATTAGGCAACTGAAATGTGTATGTAATCCTTTCTTTATACGAAGGTCGTAATAATAAAGCTGTGCTTCAAGCCATTAGTAGTAATCCCGCGAAGTTAAGCTATACATAATTATGAACAGTCCTTTGATGCACGTTAAACCTTTATAAGTGTTTACGTGCTACGCATGGCAAATTAAGCACCCAGTTCCAGCTGTAACAATAATTAAAACTTATCGGCCTCTGGTAGTTATAAAACAAATAACAGTTGGCAACTATTTTCCACAGTTATACTTTTTCTAATCTTCACTGCGGCGGGTTTAATGTACTCTTGGTAATTCTTGAGTAGGCAGGTCAGCTTGCCTTGTCAGTAGTCAGTAACTAACAACTCAGAAAAATCCCTTGAAGATTTTGTTGCAGTGAATAGTGATTTACTAAACGGCTTTGCACTCAACTAAATTCAAAGCAAACCTATCGACCACGCTGCTTCATTCAGAGGCTTGCGTAAAGGCATTATTCTAGGTGGTTTAGTTTCCAGCCAAAGAGATGTTAGACAAAGCACAATTGCTATTGAAACTACGGTTCTAAAAAATAAAAGATATGTCGGTGTCAGCAGATATCTGAATAATGAATTTAGTTTTCTGATCTGATCTGGGTGCTTAATAGTTTTGTATGTGACCATGGGAGTCAACATTCTGGAGAATTTTAGTTTGGAACTATGAGTGTAGTAATCAAGAAGATAATTTTTTTATAAGATAATTTACACTTTAAACATGATGATAAAAACGAGTTTAATAGTAATTTATTTATTTATTAATGAAACTACCAACAGAATAACATGTATGAGTATTATAACATAACAAGATATATAGTCTTAAGTTGCTATATACACGTAATTTCAATTATTGGTAATCACAGCATGCAAAAACAGTTTAAATACAGTAATAATAAATTTTTGTTATTTTCGAAACCCGTTAAAGATACAAAGAAATAATAATACAAAGCAAAGTGCTTGATCGGCAGAAGTCTAAAAGAAACCACTAGCTTTACTTTTTGCAACATTAAAACAGATTATGTTTTAAGAAGCTCCGTAGAGAATAACTGTAGAAAAGGATATTCTATTACATATTTTTTCATTGAATACTAGTATCAAAATCTCAAGATGTTAAAGCCTATTTATAAAACAGTTTTTGCTGATTGTCAAAAAGATAAAAGTGTACTAAGGATACTTTCCAATTACGATAAGTATTTGATATTGCTTCTCGCTTGCGAACATACGCAATAAGCATAAATTGATATAATATAATGATATAATATAATTGATATGATATAAGATTTATATGTTTTTTTAGGCATTTGGTTCATCAAGTTTCCAAACGACTTTTTTCTAAAAGTTCAGTTAAGAAAAATAGAAATATGAAAAAGTAAAGCAGCAAAGATGAAGGAGAAAAGGGTTTCGAAGGACGAAAGAAATTAGGAAAAAAATTATCTTGTATTGTCAAAGACAAATCCATGGTCAGTTTGTCAAAGACGTTTCAAGTAAAAGGATAATGAACACTGAAAGAATAATAAATACTTTTAAAATATCGTATACAATTGATAAAACAGAGCTGTATGTAACTAAAGCGTTGAATAAGCTCATGTTTATATCATGAAACATAAAATTACATTCAACTTGAAACATTACATTCATTCTCACTAACTTATAAACATTGTTATGGTAAGTGAAAAACTTCTCTTCCACCATTTTATTTAGAGTGTGCAGTATAAATAATTTGAAAAACGTGCCGTATAATAAACCTTTTAAAGCTAAAACTTAACGCTTGGCCACACAAGGACATTTGAAATATTACCCCACCTCCTTTAACATCCGTCACACGCTTCCGCAAATGGGTGTGAATAAAAACCAAATTGAAAGATATTCAAATCTGCGCTCGAAAAGTTATAGGTAGGGATCATAAGGATCGCAGTTAAGAAATGGAATGTAAAGGATGCTAATATTTTAAAAACTTAGGACAGAAAGCGAATTCAGATCGCTTATTTCCGTTTACGTATAAATCAAATTGAAGTGTCTGGGTACAGGATAAAGGTAAATCCTGAAGCACATTATCCCTTGCTGTTCCAGTTCGGGTCCAATATCGGTTGATCGACTTACTCATTTCTTGGAAGAGCTTCGTTCCAACTTCTTCGACATGATTCATCAATTTTATTACAAATTACGCTCAAATAGTAATAAAATAAACAAAACGCTTAGAATTAACTCCAAGACCAAAAATTAGGCAATTGTTTGTTAAGGACCCATTAAAGCATGCGCGACATTGCCAAAATTATTTTGCAATACTCATGGATACCAGTTTTTTGCAATAAGTTTTGCAATAAAGTATCCGTGATATAATTTGCAATTATAATTGGTAATTTAAATTTAATTCGTGTTCACTTCGCTTATTTACGGAAATCAACTATTATTAAGTAAATAGCTCCATATATTGTATGAATTAGTTTCTCTAATGTTGAGTCTTATCGGTTGTGGTTGTATTGGATATCTTTGAATTTCGACTTTGAAATGGGGAAAGGATATTTTGTATAGGTAAGTAAACATGAACTTTGAACTTCGTATGTAACTTGAGGCGTTTCGGTCGGCGGATGGTTGAACCGCACGTTTTCCGTTTATCTTGCCTAAATAGTGATTGAAATTCCATTTGTAGTAATAGCCAGGGTTTGTAGATAAGAGTCGCAAGTTTGAAGGGTTACGGCTCATGATAGTCAGTGGGCACTTTTATTTGGCCGAGGTCGTAATCTCTGGCAGTATTTTTGTTCGACCCAGTAGGCGGTGGCTGGCTGACGTGTTATCTCGTTACGGCTATAAGAGCACGTTGCGGGCTTTATGCTGTAGCTCCACTATTTCTACTAAGATAAATAAAAAACACTACAGTCTTTTAGGGAAGAAAATACTATATATGTATGTAAGTGAATAGTTCGTAGAAAGCGTAGTGTAGGTTCTTTTTAAACATTGTAAATTACAGAAATAACAATGCTTGCAGCAATTTGCATTCGATTCTAGGATTTTTTAACTTTTACATACGTAGGTACATTACCATAGCCACTGAGAACGCTTATCCTCATTTGCAAGTCAGTGTTATTTTACCAACACTGAAATTTCAAATCTAGGTTACATGTGTGTTTGCAATTAACTTGCAATTTGATTTATGCTTCGAAACTTTGGTATCGCTGTGGAATTTCTATTCTAGTTGTGGGTTACTAAATAATAACAGAATGATGCTATCATTTACTATTGTTGGAATTCCACAGTAATCCTCTCGGGTCCATATCATACCTAGTTAACCCCCGGCGCAAAAAGGGGTGATAAAAATGTGAAGCCTGCCTGTGTATGTCAGAATGTACATATACTTATGAACGGTGTTTACTTCTGGCAATATACGTGGCAAACTTTCCAAGCGTCTCAGAACTGTTACTTATAACCAAAACATTAAAAAGCAAAAGTAAATTTTATAAGTACAGCAATTTATTTAAATTTAAACACAGCGACTGTACAATCAGCGAAATGCTGAAAATATTACCAACATTTTTAATATTTCGAGTACAATGGAGGTTCTCGATGCTGATTTAATGTTCCTCCCAAGAACCTACCGGAATTCATTTCCGTTGAAACAAACAAGAGAGAAAAGCGTCTTCGTTTCGGCAATTATTTCTGAAATTATACATCCGATGATGGATAACATAATATGTTAGGTAATCATAACAGAATGTTAGTTTGTATTTTGTAGAAATAATTTTCGGTGTAGCGGTTATAATGAGCGTTTATTCGAGCTAATAACAACCTCGTGTAGCAAAGCAGAAGCTGTAATGTTCCATAATAAAGTTAATATAATTAAGAGTACGTAATTGAATACGTGCGTGCGATTAGGGTAGGCTTTGCGTCAAAAGTCCATATGCTTTCTACTATACGTATATATGTGGTTATATAATGGCATAGGTACCTACATGCCAGCTCCCTAATCGGAACCACGCCTGGTAATGAACGCCAGCCGTATTCTCAGCCTAATTGGCCTATAAAGAAGAACACCCTTCGCCTCCCCTGGATTACATATTACTACGAAACCGCTATCTTGTAACTAAACGTTCTAACACGCGTTCTGTAGGGGATTTTCATACAGAAATATGATAAAACGTTTCTTCGATTTTTGCATTATTTGTACCCAAGATTATTCATGTTTTGCGATGTTATAATTTTTCGACGCAATTTAAAAATATGTTTTATGTTGGTATAATGGTATGAATATAATACTAAAAATAAATAACAACACACACACACACACACAATATTATATAAATGTACAATATTCTCAACTAGTATTAAATAAAATATCCCATAACAATGTTTTTTAATGAAATTGTTGAATGTAATTTTTGTAACTTAAATTGAATTAAAATATTTTTGAAATTAGTCATGTTGTTACAAATTATATGTTGTTCCTCAAAGTACGAGTAGCTATTCCTCAATGCGGCTTGAGCCAATTAAAACTTGGTAGAAATTTTAATGGCAACATGCCGAAATTGAACATCTCGTCAATGGAGATAATTCCATTAATTTATGCTATTCTGCATTGTATTCTAAATATTCTTTGCCTTGGGCTTCTTTTGGAAAATCTTTACTTTAAATTTATTTAATAGGAATTTAATATATAATAACGATTAATAATCTTATACGGAAGTTGTAAACTATTCTCAATACGTTTCTCTTTGCTGCTTGTTAGGATTATTTGAACATTTTATATATAAAAAAACTATCTAGTGCAATTAGGTACCTTCCCTGCGGAGCAAATATATTTTTATACTATTGAAGTACCAAATGAACATGAAGTCTACCTGATAAATGTTCACTGAAATAGGTGTAACTGAGGTATTTCCAAAGTCAAATCACAAATTCTATTAATTTTAAATTATATTGGCATAGGATTAAAATATTACACATAGAAATTAAAATTGAAAAATATACTTCTAGAATAAGCTGATTTCAATGGATAATTAGCTAGGAGCATGAACGAATGTAAAGGAATAAATTTTGAAGATAATAGTGGCAAATGAATAGAGCAGGACAGTAGGACTATCTTGATTATCCAATTATAGGAATTAATCAGAGGTCAGTGGTCAATGAACGAATAATGAAAGCGATTAGAGTTAAAAACAAAGAAGCGATTTTTCTATAGTTGAATATTACTACTAATGATTGACAAAAGTTAAAATAAAAACTCGAAACTCAATACATTTCGAAAAGAAGAAAAGAGTGAATTCTGGAAAAAAACTTTAGACACCATTCGTAGAACAACACATCATGTTATAATCAAGAATCAAATTCATATCAGGTGGTTTGCATGCTTGTACGCTACCCTGCTCATATAAAAAGCGTTATTTTTGAGGTAATTGTATGTATTTCTTTGTGTGTAACGAAAAACTTTTTATAACATATTTTCCCTACATTCCTTATAACCCCTTAAGTAAAGCACACGAATCAAGTTGTGAATGAATTACAAAAAAGGTATTGTAAAATTAAGTAATATATAAATAATCATAAAAAGTGTTTTAGTTTTCTATCAGATTTAGATTCAATTAAGACGTTAACGCGATGTACCACTAATGAAAGTGACAAGAAAGCATCTATAAATTCAAGCCGACTATAATATTTAATTAATACTTCGTTCTCGCTGCTTCAAAAGAACTGGAATTAATTTTCAGAGAGCAGTCAAACAATTCATTTGTCTTTCTAGCGCCTGGGCTATTACGAGTGTCGTCATTATGGTAAGATTGCCATGACAAAGACTAAGCAAGATAAAAATGCAAGCAAGATTGAAAAGTTTGAAAAATCGAATATAAGAAAATGGAATATCACTAACGGATTTTAATTGCCATTTGTCAAAGGGAATGAATGGTAACCATAAATTAAGCCGCAGACATGTCAAAATATACGATTTTTCTTTCATTGAACGGAGTATTCAATAATGCAGGAGCGGTGGTCCCCGCTGTAAATCACCGGCTCGCGGCAGTCGTGGCGTCTATTTGCAACGCCACTTCTCAACGTTGGTTGGAGCTACCCTCAGCCGGCTCTGTACATCCGTTTTAGTGATTTGATTAAAACAATTTATCACTCTTAATAGTATAAAATGTCGCTTTCAATTATAATTTAGGTCGCCATCTACAATAATTAGTTTTAAATTAGGTTTTATGTCCAACAAGAGCAATCGCTAGTTTTATTTGAATTAAAAAACCTGTTACATATTTTTGGCTGCCATGTCTAAATAATATTACAAATATATATGACATGAATTATTAAATATTCAACAAAAGTAGTTATTGAATTAACTTTGTCATAATACCTGTATATTACATTTTTATAAACAGGAGTACGAATTCTAGGCATTTATCCTCTTTTTTTTTAATTTATTCAAGTAAAGGTATACAGAATAGCTTAAGTTCTATTTCTGCCAAACTGTAAGCCAGTTTGTCCGAAATAGCTATATAAAATACGCAAACATAAAATGATAGTGCATGCAATATAAGTTATGTAAGTGTAAATACAGCGGCCATGTATCTGGGCACGGAAGTTGAAATGCGGTTTATAAGGGATAACCAAACCTTTAACAACTATGAATTATTATATTTTGATGCTAAAACTGGGCTTAAAGCGGGAAACCTCAAATCTGCTAATCCTCAAATCCCACCAAGCTCGATGTTAAATTTAATCAAAAACTTGCTAGCGTTAGTCAAACAGCGAATGTGTTATGGTAATAATGGGATTAATTTCTCAGATGTGTGAAATGCAGAAATATTTCTGGTATCGATGGTATCTACAGAGAAAAAGTATATCCGGGATTGGTATAAGGCATATTATCGTGTAACCAGAAAGTGTGGACAAAAATAAACGTTTGGGTTTCATGGAAAATTTTTATGTAGTAATTCTAAAACAGGGCAGTCGTTTGCCGGACGGAAACTCTGTGAAGTTGGTTCGCGCTGTGCCCTGCTCCAAGCAATATTTCGGAAAAACGCCGTTGATGGGCGTACCCTTATGATTACCGATCCTTCGACCCCCAGGCTTCGTTATTTATAAAATGTACGAAATGGAAAAATGAGTGAATGCTTCATAATTACGAAGTAAACATAATTGATTAATGTCTTTAAAATGAAAAGTAGAGTCGTAATTAATACTACAGTGACACCTATTTTTGTGATTATAAATAAAATGTAAAATAGGTCAATTTTGTATGATAATTTTAGGGTTCACTGAATTGAATGATTCTTACTTCGATTTATAATGAAGATTTTATCTCGATTCGTAAAATGCAAACATTTTATTCTGAAATAATGAACATCAGAGAAGAATAAAGTAAAATAAGAAAAAGTAAAGCAAATACGCGAATTATTAATTTGCAATCTGGCTCCGTGAGGATTTGCTGTGAGTTATCTTTTTATCAGCAACAGGTTTTTTTATTTAAATCTTTCAAATTCTCCCATAGCCGCCAACACAATATTTTTATTATTGTTAACCTAAAATAAGACTTTTTATTTTCAATATTAAATACGTACAGTACTTACCTAATAAATAACCTAGGTATTAGGATTCCGGCCTCACAAGGGGCTCTAGGGCACAAACCTGTGATTTTTTTGAATTCATGTACGTGTTTCAAATTAATTATAATGCGCTTTAATGGTGAAGAAAAACATTGTGAGAAAATCTGTATGATTGAGAGAACTCTATGAACTACGTAAAGGTGGGTGAAATCTACTGATCTACACTTTGGTCAGCGTAGAGGTCAGGGTACTATAATCTAATCGTTTTCATTCAGACGAAAGACCTGAGTCCAGCAATAGAACATTAATTAGCTGAAAAAATAGTAACTGCCTATTAGGTGCCTACAAGCTATTGACTGTCACTTGATACTCCTTGTGACATGAGCTATGCTACAGTCATTAAATCAGTTATTGGTTTTATTTTACGATGAGCATTTCCGTGCTTTAATCCTGGTTATAATTATGGGACAGATATGATTAAACCTTGTTCAAGGTTCAAAACGGTTAAAGAAAATTGGACTTCACTTTACATTGGCACGCCTACAAACGTGTACAGTTTTACGTGATTACCGTTTCTTCTAGGCTCAACATTAAACAATGACGATGTTTTAATACAAAGTCTGTTAGCATTTTTACATGGCACAATAGTACTCAATGTTTCCAATGCTTCACTATTAGGCTAATAGGGTTAATCAACAATATTAAAACATTTTTACGATGTCTTTTATTGGTTAATTGATAAATATCGTCAAGTTTAATAATGTTAAAATCACAAAATTATTCTAAGAAACTGTTTATTAAACATTTTTTAACAATATTGAAATGTTAATGAATGAAGTAAATAATGTTAATATTAACTTGTTATTTTTCAATCAGAGATTGCAAAAGTAGGTTATACTTTTAAATAAAGACAGGGCACTAAAGTTGGAGTACATTTACATAACGATCTATAATTGTGTAAATATTTGTTACGTTATAACGTATGACGTTTCTTTTTCTATCCTATTCTAAAAAACACCATAATATAGTATTCTATCATATTCAATAATTCGACTCAACCGACAGTACAGTTTACGGTGTGGACATTTGAGCAGATGATTGTCGTATCTGTAACATATCTGTATTTGAGAAACTATTGAGCAAGACAATACAGCGCTGACAAATGAGGGCACAGCCTTAGTGATTCCTCACCATATAAATTGGAAGACGAATAGAGTCCGCCCTGAATCGGAAAGAGTCGGAGATTCATCTATCACAATTTATCCAAGTCCAAACAGACAATAAAAGATTGTCTCGAGTTCATTACGAGAGTATTGGAGCGATGCGGACGCGGTGCGGTCGCCTGCCACGGTTAGTTAACTTGGCTGCGATTACCGCGTCTAGCGACCCATCCGGACAAATTTAAGACCGCCTCAGTTCACATTCAAAATTCATGGACAATAGGGAAATAAGAGAAGAGCATAGCGTTTTTATTTGCGTCACAATGTCTCCGCCTATATCTATTGACTTTAGGGTTTCGTAGCTAAATGGCTAAAAGAGAACCCTTATAAATGTGTCTGTCTGGATTTCATTTTACTCCGAGACTGTTAGTAATAAATAGGGGATATTTGAAAAGCGTTCTGTATGTTGCAAAATTATGGGTGGAACTTCATACATGTAACTGTGAACTGAAATACCCAGTGGTCGTAGGCATGTGACATATCCCTGGATAGATCACCAAAAATGGCTTTTCTCAATGACATTCTTAATTTAGTCTATTGTTTGTACTACACTTTATCAATGTGTTAAATTTCACTCCTCTCTTTCCGTCAATTTTTCCAACTAGAAGTAGTAGAAAATTCTACAGAACTTTAAAACAATCGAAATTTAAATGAAATTTGTTTCGAATTGTGACTTTGACGTGGAATATTTTCGTTTACTGACTACGGAACTCTTAGTGTGAGGGGTCCGACGCGAGTTTGGCTACTTCTTTCATTTCGTGCAGTTACTTGATGTGACACTGTAATCATCTTGCGGCTTCCCTACTTATGAGTTTATCTTACTTTGTACATAAAGAAAAGAAACAAATTGCTTCTTGCGCATCGTAGAATTGTAAGAAGCTTATATTCTTTATCGTATTTCTCGGTGTCTCGCTACATTATTAATGAGTTATGAGAATAACTTACCGAGAAATGAATGAATTCGAAGCAGGTGTATATATGATTAGCTATTATGATAAGGTGTGGTAGAGATTATAATATGGATAATAATTCGCATGGTCATGTTTATCTTTTAGATTAACAATGGCTTCTTTTATAATCCACAAAGTTGACTAGTTAAGTACGTATGAGTAGATCTCATACGATTTTGAGAACTTTAAATGAATTTATAGTCGTTATATTATTTTTTGTTTATCATGTCATGTAATATTATGAAGAATTTACACAGGCACATACAAATTGACGTATTTGAGTTTGATCAGTGATGGTACTCGATCGGTGAGATACCATCATCGCCTTTATTTTGCATCTTGAAACAAATCTGTACCCACTTTACCAACACTAACCACTAACACAACGCTTTACCAGCGCATCCGTGTATAGACATGGGCTGTAGGGACCACTCAACATCTCACATAACAATGTATATACATAAATACAAGTGACACTTATAATTTTCTCTTTCCGCAGCCTGGGAAAACGTTGATTTTGAAATTCTTTTTTGAATATTTCCTAGGTTCAACGTTAATTATTTTCATATTTACAATGATGAAAATCTTTAAACTAATTACAATAAAAACCTAACCTAAACAATCTAAAGGAAGTCCGTGCCCATGTGGCATGGTTCCAAGAACACTAGCTGCATTCCCACGCTGGATAGCAATCGCAATTCTCTGTGCGAGATATGAACCAGCCCTCATGTCACCGGCGGCGTCGATCAAACGTAGTACTATTTGTTTAAACAATTTTTGGCACGCCTAACCCCACGGGCCAAAGGTTATATCGAACAATATTATATCATGGAAATACATGTTGATGCTATATGTTAATCTAGCTATCTCGGATTCGATTTTATCCTATTAGTTAGTGAATAGCCATATCGACATTTTAGTTATCCTAGTTAACACTCATGCACGTGTATAATCCAATTTTTGTTAATCCTGAGGGTTTTGTAAAACTTTGGAAGCCGGCCAGGAGCGTTTGTGAAAAATACACGGAACATGTTTGCGCCATGTTACAATGACTAATAAATAACACAAAACAATGGCATGTTGCTTACAATTTTATGAATTACCAACGAGTGACACACGCAAGTGTACAAATACGGACCTAACTTTTTTCACAAGCATTAATGTGCATCTTTATCTACGAAGTATATTATAAAGGTGGTAGAGCCGTTAGAGTTTGCCCAGGGACCACCGCCATCCTCATAACCCGCCGTAAAGCAACATGTTCTTCATATATTATGT